>BRZM01000435.1:98982-154171 GCA_033238685.1 Lates japonicus | reverse complement strand
AAGATTTCATGTGTCTAGTCAGGTCTGAATCTTCTACATCTCACTTCTTCTCCTGTGGGACTCTGGTACATCTATTACTATCAAATCACTGTTTCTGTGTAGCTTAAAGGTTCCTTCTTCCTCCTCCGTGAGATGTCCAGATATGATCAGGTTAATGTTTTGTGGTAAGGCATGGAGCTGGAGAAAGTGACACTATGGCCTGTTGTTGTTGTGCAGGTTTCACACTGGTTGTTTTAGGGGGACCAGCAGTACCTGGTCTGGGTCTGGGACTGTAAAGTCCTGCATTGTGCTCTAAAGGACGGCGCTGCCTCAGATGGTAAAACAGATCAGTGGTATTACCTGTCTTTGTGGGAACATGTCTTCCACACAGTTTGCAGTGCAGCTACTCTGCTTCTTGTCAGACTTTAAACAGCCAGAATATCTCCACACTACTGAACTCCTCGGACCCTTCTTTTCAACAGTCTCCTCGTCTTTTGAGCCTCGACCTGTGTCCATTGGGGCGTCTTTTTTGGTAACACTTCCCCTCCAGTTTTCGTTAACATTTCTTGTCATCATTTTCTCTTTTATCTCACTCCCACTCCCGATGTACTGCACAACTGCAGACACCCAACATTGTATCGACTACATCTGATATTTCTATCAAGGAAAAGTTATTTAACAATCTTTAGCGTTTTATCGCCCAACCCTAATGTAAAATATGTAGAAACACATCAAACTCCTTTCTCCTCTGTCATTATGCTCAAAAAAATAATCCAGCTACAATGTGTGGCTGCTCAGTAACAGAGCATCAATTTTCAACTGCAGCTCTGAAATAAAACACTCACCATGTGCTTAAACTTGTGACTGTTAACACCCATCTGATGTAAATACACTCAGTATAACGCTGAGAGTCACATTAGAACAGCATGTTGCACTCCTGCAGCAGAGACCAGGACCTGAACACTGGACTGACCTGAGGTGACTGGGGAGTAAAAGGTAAAGGTGATATGACCCCAGATGACCCCTACAATCATCAACAACACTGAGTGCATGCTTCAGTAACTGGTTCAGTGCTCTAATATCTAATGGATGTTTCCACAGTAGCAGTTAGCTGCTGAGCTGGACTCAGATCAGACTGAGGATGTATAAAGAAGTGATTTTGCTTTAAGAGCAGAGAGCAGCTGATTCACTGAGGCTCCTCCAGGTTGTTTGGTGACTGCAGCTACAGATCAGTATTAATGAGTCTGTCTGACATCAGCTGCAGAGCTTCACTCATCTCAACATCAACCTCAGAGCTGACGTCAGAACATCAGCGTCCTGTCTCTGAGGTGGAGTGACACCAGAGAGAGATGGAGGTGAGGACAGAGGCAGAGAGATGCAGCAGTGTTCCTGTTCTTTTAACTCTCTGGGGGCGGGGTATGATCAGGGGGTTAGCTCTGGCTGGGAGCTACACCCAGCAGCAGAGCACTGCAGTCCTCCCCCCTCCTCCTGCTGAGAGAGCCAACAGCCACACTCCACCTGACCGACACCCACCCTCCGCTACAGACACAGGGAGGAGCACTGAGGCTGCACAGGTCCATCAGCTGATAGAAACCAAACCAGTCTGTCAGTTTGTATCTGTACTGAAACCTCAGGAGACTCTGCAGCTGATGACGTCCTGTAACTCCACCTGTCTCAGGTAGCAGAGGCAGGTGGAGGTTAACTGACAGCAGGTGAGCGAAACTGTATTTATTTCTGTTTTCAATATAAATGAACTTTATTTGACTCATTGTCAAGTAACATTTTAATGAAATAATAAAATAAATAAATTATAATGTAAATTTTTTTTCAGCAATTGTAAAAATAAATTTTTTATTTCTGTGAAAACCAAAGTTTCAGTCCAACTTGAGCAGAGACAAAAGGCCACTGATGGTTCTCATTTAAAACATCTCAGACTTTATTGCTGCCTGAAGCTCTGGTTTTTCTCTCTGAGCTCAATCAGTGATGAAGCCACAGGCGACCACAGCATGACCAATATCTCTGCTAATATCTGAGCCACTTTAAATATGAAGATTAAAGATTAAATCAACAGTAAAAAGGGACAGTGATATAAAATCAGAAGCAGGATACAGAGAACATGTCATCATTTATTCATCACAGATGTTTGATGGCTGTTGCACCCAGAGGCTGAACAGGAGGATCAGACAGAGGGAGGAGGGACCAGACAATAGAGTCGCAATAAAAACCTAACCTAAAATATCTAAAACTAGAATATCATTAAAAGAAAGAATAAATCTACAGCTTGTATAAAATTATATTGTGTAAAATAACTGATCAGTATTGATGCAAACACCTCAGCGTCCAGTCAGATCTTCAGCCTGACGAGTGGAAGAATCCAGACCTGGAAGACCTGAGTCTGAGAGCTGAGCGAGGATCCACCCAGTATTAATATGGTTCTCTATAAAGAGCTGGATGAGAGTATTAGCTGTGAGAGCATCCAGCTGTGAGGAGATGAAGAAACTCACCAGGGAGGTAAACTCATCTCTCCACACGCCTGCAGGCAGCTAACAGCCTGTTAGCTTGTTCCTCCGTCCTCTGTCTCCGTCAGCAGTTTCCTCTAATGTCTCAGAGCAGAGCTTCACCGTTACTGTCAGAGACAAACAACTACACTGCTTCATCTACAACAGCCACACTCTCTGATTCACAACAACACTGATATTAATCAGCATCAGGCTGCTGGGTCTACACTGTGAATTAGATAAAAAAATAAAACATAATTATCGCTGGTTTTATCCCAAGCTTGTCGCACTGGACAAACCTCCTCCCTGCCTGATGATCACTGCAGCTCCACAGTCAACAGTGGTCACTGATGCTGGGGTTACAACAACAACAGATCCAGACTCACCAAATCCCTCAAACGTTTGGACCCAGGCCCAAATCAGACCAAGTTCTCGATACGTAACTCTGCAGGAACATGATACTGAAGATACCTCCACCCAAACCTACAGTTAAACTAGTGTTGATGAGAGACAGTAACATCGGCCGCTGGATGATAAACTGAGTTTTACTGTTTCAGCGTCAGAGACGACTGAGAGCTTCCTAAAGACAAACACTGAATCTATCTGTAGATCCGTCTGTATCTGAAACATGTCAACTGAGTGTGTGTTCCTGTCTTTATCTGAGTCAAACCTCTGACTGTGAACTTTTGTGTTCACTGTTCACTGTTCACTGTTCACTGTTCACTGCCTCTCATATTCACAGGTGTCTCCATTCACAGCTCTCCACCCGCTGACGGAGGAGGCTGATCGATGGTGTAATGAAACTTTTATCACTCCACTCTGTCGGACAGATTAACGTCACTTTGCCTCTAATGGCTGCTCCTACATCACTGACAGCAGAGAGGATGGAGCCACAGGGGACGACTGACGGCCATTATACACACACAACTACACACTAAACGCATGCATGGCGAAAATGTGACATAGAAACCAGAAGCGTCTCAGAGTCTCTGCTGAGTTTCTCTCCTCCACTTTCACAGCTGTGGTTCAAAGATTAAAGTTTTCTGATTCCAGTATTTTACAGCTGTGTTTTAAAACTAAACCGATCTCACACCTGAAAACACACATCACATGACTGTTCACATACACTGAGCATGTGCAGGTGTAAACAGGAAGTAGACTGCTTACTCTGCAGCTGATTGGTTACTTACAGAAAACACTATGAATGAAACAGCTGCTAACAAACACATGGAGGTCAGAAACCTGTGCTTCACTCTCTATGTTAAATTCACCACTGGTGATCAAGGCTGTTTGTGAACCTCAGACCAGGGAATGACTGATGAATGAGTTTCAGAGTGAGGACCTGTTGAACCTCATCTTCAAGCTGCTGTGGACGAGGAGTCATTACACTGTCAGCCTTCAGCTCTGAGCACAGCTTACATCAGCTGACGAGCCATAAATCTGCCAGCATCCGCTTCATGTCAGAGCCCAGAGCTGCTGTGTGTGCAGGATTATCCAAATCAGTTCCACTGAAATAAACAGGCTCACTATTATCTAACAAACTTATTGAATTTTCTCTCTTCAGCCTAGGCTGCCAAACACACATCCACAGCTCTGACTGACAGGCCAGCACTGCTCAATAGGACACACAAATCCTATTAACTGAAGACGTAGCTTGTGTGTGTGTGTGTGTGTGTGTGTGTGTGTGTGTGTGTGTGTGTGTGTGTGTGTGTGTGTGTGTTACAAACCCTCTATCAACCTTCTAAAACATGACTCACATACAGAAATGTCAAGATCTATACTCAGTTGTGCAGCTGAATCAACTCCCATATGCTGTTCACTGATCAGCAGAGTCCTTGGCAACAGCAGCAGCAGCAACCCAACAGTAGAGTTTGAAGGAAAGCTCACTTGTACACTACAGTGTCGGGAAAAGTTGTTCTTCCTATGGGTCTGTAGATGTGTCTCAGTTCCAACAGGAGACAGAGGAACCAGACCAGAACCCAGAGTTTCATACAGGTGGTGGGTTGATGTATTTCACAAGCCTCCAGGAGGAGACAGTATAATTTGGAATAAATAAACTTCACCAAGGAGTCCTGGGGGTGATATATATGATCAGTTCTCAACTCTCTAGAGTTTAATCTCTCTCTACTTCGGTTCCTATTTATCAATTTCCAGCCTGATTTTGGGTTTTTACTGTTTGACTTCTGGCCATTTACTCATGCCCAGACTCAAGCAATAACCTTGTCCACAAGGTAAACTACTGGACCTTCTGAGCCTGGACCTCTGAAGGTGACCATCACAAAGGAGGAAGAAATGTGCATCTCAGCAGCGGCTGGCCCAGGCGGAAACACAAGCAATTTTGACTTGATTTGCTGTGTGTAACCTTGGGATGAATTACAGACATGGTCAGTCACTCAACATTAGACCATAGGAGTAATTGTACCGAAACAGCATCGGACATGGAATAGGACCTTGTTTCCACACATTAAGAAAGTTATGGCCAGTGATTTTCTTTCAAATGTCACCCAGGGCCTCAAGCTCGAACCTCAAACAAAACTACATCATAACAACAAGCAGAGATGAGGGCTCTGAGCAGAGGTATACTTTATAAACTATTCCTGACTATTCATCTGTTACAGGAAGAAATCTGATTCAGCAATATAGGACTGTGGACAGCAGTCTATGTTTATCTCGTCACCACTTCAGCGGGACCAAGTCTGACAAGCCACATCTACACCTTCCAAGATGAGCTGGATCAAAGACCGAGCTCAGACCTGCACCCTGATTCTCTGAACCATCCTCAAATCACAGCTGCATTTGTTTTGTCTGTTCAGTTGTTTCATTCATCTTTTCAGCAGTAGATACTGTAAAGAACCAGCAGATATCTCAGTCGGTCATGAGCAGGGAGGGACAGAATTACTCTGGGACATCTGGGGAGGAGGATGGGTGTGGTCTGAGCCCAGGACGTCTGGCCCCAGACAACTCAACAATCAAACGCCTCAGTCTGATCCTTGGCTGGGTCTGGGGGTGGGACCTCCTCTGACAGGTGCCATCTTCCTTGTCCCCACCACGGTAACAGGTCTCAGGCTGGGTCTGGCCTCTGCGGGTGGGCTATGCGTCAGTCTGGAGGCCAGGCTGAATCCTCCATCAGGCCTGACAGACAGGACTGAGGCAGACGGTAATGAACCGTTCATCCATAGCCCGCCTGTCCCCACCCAGCCTGACAAATATAAGTCCAGGAGCGCTCCTCATCTTTAACTTGCCATCTGTCTTTATCCAACACAGGCCCCCTCTCTCAACCTCCTTCACCTTCCTCACTTTTCTTCTGTGCATCTTCCTTTAGTACAGAGGGTTGTCATTGTGTGAAAGACTGTAGCGTATTTAAAGGACCAATTCATTCCCGACTTCCTCATTGCCTCTAACACCTGACGTTCCTATAAGAACTGGATGGGCACTGGGATGCTCGCTCTAATTTCTTGACCAAAGGTCTCTACACTGCCACAAGTGAACTGTCGTGCTTCAGGATTGATCCACCACTGCTTCACAGCAAACCTTTGTTTAGCTTTGAGGATCAAACTGACCTGGGCTGTTTCTTTGCTAGTGAACGGGTGAGCTAGCCTCATCACTGCAGCCTGTGAAATTGTTGGCGATGCTGTGGTTTTTGGCTGGCTAGCTTTCTAACGTTAACATGGCGCTGGCGTGGACGGATCAATAGCCTTCTCTATTGTAGTGGATAAAGAAAAATCCGTAATTCATCAAACTCTGAGGCTGATCTGATTGGAGTCGGTGAGAACTTTATGGATGCTACAGGACTTACAGGCTGCAGTTCACTGCAAAGGTATCAGTATTAACAAGGGTTTTCGA
This sequence comes from Lates japonicus, assembly GCA_033238685.1. Classification (NCBI taxonomy): domain Eukaryota; kingdom Metazoa; phylum Chordata; class Actinopteri; family Centropomidae; genus Lates; species Lates japonicus. Next base: position 147,851 of record BRZM01000435.1, on the reverse strand, counting down.
ATTTCTCCACACAGAACCTTTAAAACCAAAACTAAAAAAGTCTGTCCGTCTCTGTACCTCCTCCCTGATGGTCAAGCCTGGTTCCTCCTGCAGGCAATAAACCTCCATTTTGTTCATTAGCATCTCAGTCATTCTTAAATAACGGGGCTGTGTTTCGAGCAGGCGACAAGAAACACCTCCCTTTTGCTCCTAGTCGGCCAACCTGAGATGACAGATCATCAGAGAAACAAAGCCAGCACAAGTTGAGGTTGCTCAAGATGGGGACTTCAAGTCCCCACATTATGAAATTAAAGCAAACAGCCTCAACTTAATCACAGCTCAGCTTCCGCGTTCAAAGGCTTGCATTATGCGACAGATAGGGCGGCCAATTAGGCCTGACCTCCCATTGAGGGCGTCAATGGGCCACAAGAACCGTCTCTTCTGGGCTAGATCAGGCAGCTGGCTGGCAGGAGGCTGAGGACGGATGGGTGCAGCAGGTACACTGTAATCTGTTACTGATTACTGTACTCTGTTACTGCAGCAGGACTGAAGGTCTGGACCACAGCAGCACAGATGACCCAGTTGTCCTGGCCTGGACCCACGGGAGCCTCCTGATCAATAATGACAGGCATCACAGAGGTCACGGTCAGAGGTGTGGTCACATGACACTGAGGACAGGAGGCCATCATGTGAGGCACAGCACAGCAACTCAGATCTCATCTCTCTCTCTCAGCTGTGTCCTGGACTGGACTGGACTAGACTGAACTACAGGTCTCTCTAACACAGACCGTCTCAGTCCATGTGACACGTACAGTTCAGGTCATTGTCACTGATCCTGGGCGTCTGATTGGCGAGCCACATAATCAGCTTTAACCAGAACCAATTACAAGCGATGACATCACCATTTTGGATAAAGGCGTTCAGGTTTGAATGAGGCAGAGTATCATCATCACGTTTCATCACGCTGGTACTCTTCTCTCTCTCCTGTTGATCTGTTTATTTTCTGTTTCACATCTAGTCTGTTTTTCTTCTCTCTCTTATCTCTAACTCTTATTATTCTTTTCTGCCTGGCTCTTTTCATCCCCCTCCTCCTCCCTCCCCTGCTCTTCCATCCTCCCCTGGCTTTTATTCATCCTCCACCATGCCTGCCCCTCCCCTCTCCCTCTTTCCTCCATCCTCCTCCCTTCCTTACATACCTGCCTCTACACTTAGTTCAGCTCAGGCTCCCGTCTTTGTCTGTGTGTGTGTGTGTGTGTGTGTGTGTGTGTGTGTGTTGTTGGCACTCGTCCAGACCTAGGCTGTTGTGGGCTCTGAGATGCTGCTTGTATTTTAAACTCAGACTCTCTCTCCCTCTCCTCTCGCGGCTAAATAGACAAGCTGATTTAGATTTTTTAAGATAAAATCTGAAGCTGCAGTCAAACAGCTCATCAATAACTGATCAGATTGATCCCAATTTTAAATTCTAATGTTAGCCAGTTTGACAAATTTCAACATGTGAGAACTTTATCTTTGTTAAATGAAAGGGTTTGTATAGGAGCCTAGTTTAGTTATTTTATTATATCAGCAAATGTATTTAAAAATCATCTGAACTACAGACAGATTGATTTACGAATGTTTCCTCAATTATTATTAAACCTAGCCAGTAAAAACAGTCAGAAATGACAACAAACTTCACTAGATAAACTTTGCTTAAATTTACAATAGATCAAGATAAACCTCCTCCACTGGCAGGAGTATTCCTGCTATTGACTCTATCAATGCTGGAAATTTTTAAACTAATATTATGATGATTGATTGATATTGAACCGTCAGCACTGAGTGTTATTTTGTACTAACAAGGTGTAAATAAAGATTTAAAGACACCAAGTGAAGAAAGAGCATCAATAAAGTTTTGAAGCCCTGGAATTTGATTCCTCACACAGCTGTCTGGTCCATGTGATGTGAGGCGGAGTGTCGACTGAGTCAGGCAGTTTCACTGTGATATCATGGATCAATAAGTCTGCATTCAAGATCTGATCTGACGTCTGATTTATTCATTTCCTTCATCACTCCATCTGGTGGTCAGAGAGGGTGGAGTCATCAGTCTCCTTGTAGATCCTTCACAGACTCAACAACCTCACCAACTCCATCTCCAAGACAAACCTCAAGCCGCTCCCTGTCCCCTCTCACTCCAGACACACCAGGGCGCTCCCAGCTGCTGTTTCACTGCCCAGCATCACAGAGGCTGGGAACAGATATGCAGTGGTGGTTTGTAGCAGCTCTGGTGGGTTCAGAGGGTTAACCTAAGGAGGACTGCATCAGCCAAGAAAGGTGTAAAGGGGCGGCTTGGTTTGCCCCTGCCAGCCCCCACCCTCCCTGCTGCCTGAGGACAGAGGATGAAAGAGAAGAACTCCTCAGCTCATCAAGCCCCCCCTCAGTCTGCTGTCCCCCTCTTTCCCTGAGCTCAAGGCTGAAGGGAGGATGTTACTGAGCTGAGGAGCCCCAGTGGATGTTTGGTGATATAGTCCAGAAAAATGCTCCAACCATCAACTGGCCCTGAAGCTTTGATAGTTCCCTAGATATCATCGGCATTTCATCACCTGATGATAAACACTGACTCTAAGTTACTGTGAAGAGACTGTAACTAAAAGTTACATTTGTTTCCAGCTGTTTGGTAATAAAATGTCGAGACATACTACCACAGCCGCTCTCACTCATCACAGGGGCAATATTATTTCCTCAGGGTTTATAATTTCAAACTGTATAATATCAGCATTCAAATCCAGTCTGTTACCTTATATGTCCTGTTTATATTATTTATCGTATTTATATGTTGTCTGGTTTATCCATCTTGCTTTATATTTACTAATATTGATGTTTTCTATTTTTCTGACCTATTTTCTAGCCCTGTGGACTAATAAGGTTATCTGATCTGACCTATGGGTGAAAACAGCCTGAGCTGTGATCTTTTGTTCCTGTTCTCTGCTGCCTTTAATTAATAATAATCAATAGTCACTCATTTTTCTTACACTGCACTCTTTACTCTTTTCATTTATTAATGTTTCTTTCCATTCTATTCTTATATTTCTCATTTTATTTCCATTAATTTCTATATAAATATTTTCTTATATTGTCCCGTGTTTGCTGTTACATGTCATCTTGATACTTTTATATTTTCTATAAAACACTTTTGGGTCCTCTTGCTTATTATTATATAAATAAACACCTTCTGTCAAACCAACGCTCTGTATAATAATTTACAATGCCTAAAACAGACTGGCCTGTTACACAGGTAACTGGTGTTAAGCCAAGGTAGATGTGTGTTGTGCTTAAAGAGATGATAGTTAGGTACAAGTGTATATTATTATTATCCTTTTGAATTCCTTTTACTTTTCTTTCTATTTATAATTTTTAGTTACATCCCTATTGTTCAGGGATGTTTTTAGCATATTATTCATGAAATGAAGATAAAAGTTAGCGATTATAAAAACCAGTCTGTATAAATAACATACCTGATTCGTCACTGATCAGAACTGTTGTTAACAGATTTTCTGTCGATGGTACAACCAGTTAAAACCAGTAAACGCTGAAGCTTTATGCTGGTAAATTCACTGACCTGTAGGAAAGACTATAACCTCTCACTGAAGCTTTCTCTTTCTGGTGGAGTCGTCACCTCGTCATGTGAACACACACTCAGTGTGGTGTTGGGCCATCTGGCAGGTGGTGTAATGAGGATCATGACCTCCTGTCAGCCCCCTCCTCCGCCCGTCCTCCTCCCCACCTCCTCCTCCTCCTCCATTACCAGACTAACATTTTCACAACAACAGGGATCTGAAAAAAAAGAAGAACTGGGCTGTTCTGGGTTTTACAGATGAAGAGGAGGACACAGATCAACATGTACAGACACATGATGACTGAAGAAGAAGAAGCTCAGAGGTGTCTCCTCTTCACAAAAAACAGCTTCATCAAACCTCAGCTTCTCGTTTCCCTTGGTTAAAACCAGAACAGTCACACTGGATGTTTGGATTAGAGGCAGATTAAGGAGGCAGTTCCACCACCACCCAGTCCTTCAGTCTCCTGATATGGGAACTGAAGCTTGCCGATTTTCTATCTGCTCACACATAAAGTCATTATTATTATTTATCTTCAGATTTTCACTCTAAACCAGTTTTTCAGCCTGTAACAACAGCTGAATGTTTCAGCCCGAGCCTCTGTAAAGTCTCTGTGACTCTGGAGCTACATTATTGATGCAGTCAATAACAGCTTATCATATTCACTCCTTTGTCTTGCAGACCAATGTTCCTTCTCATCTTTAAACCATCTGTGTCTCTTCTGGCTGTTTCAGACTGATGCAGCTGCCAGAGACTCTGTCAAAGTTTCTTCATTTATCTGAATCAGTTGGTTTTCTCTTGCCACAAGTAACAGTGAGATGAACCTTCTGAGGACCATGAACAGCAGACATCATAGAAACCATGTCAGCCTTCGCCACCATCTTTAGTTGTTAGCTCACAGCTTAATGTTTATCATGGAATAATTCAGCACGGTGTAATTAATCTAACCACTATTGTACAACCTCTGGGCATTTACACCTGCAGACTGCGTGTCTTCCTCTCTAACACACACACACACACACACACACACACACACACACTGTGTTTACTGCAGAGAGGCTGTCAGTCTCTGCTGTATTTTGGCACTACAGCCTGACACTAAGTCTCACTGCAGGACAGGATGAAAACCTGCAACACACACAAAGCCCTGTACATCTGTCTCTAGCAGGGGTGTAGCTGACATACAATCTCAGCTCTAATCTGAACCTCAATCATCACAACTAGATCACTAACTCTAAGACCAGGTCTTAACCTCAAATATGAGGTTCCTTCAGTCCTGTTGGATACATGCTCTGGGTTTCTGTCCTCCTTTTAGTACGATGAAATAGGCCGCAGCTTTTAATCCACCCTAGGAGTAATGAAGTACCTACCAGCCCTCCTTCTTGTAATCTGGTTATGCCTGCAGTTGGACGATTTACTGAGGCTTGCATCTGCACAGGCCGCCGCTGGCGGGAGACCTGCACGCCAGCGGCCCACCATGTCTAACCTCACCTGCTGAGATGTAAATGGGGAAGAGCAGCATGTCTGCAGCCCATCCCTGGTGCTCATAGGTAATGCTAATGAGCACAGTGCTAAAACCTCATTAGGTCTTGAACCCGGCATTCTCCATCACATGACCACGTCCTCTGCAAGTTTCAGGTAAAATGGCCAGTGCTAAAAAGCTCTCTGCCGTCCCATCTTGCCGCTCAGGGGTTTATAGGAGACAGAGCGAGAAGTTATTTATCTAATATGAGATACAGAAACTGTCTTGCTGTGAAATGAAGTGAGGTGGGCGAGGCTCAGGAGCCGGATCTGGGGATGGTGTTCCCTACTTCACTATGGACCCTGTAGCCGCTGACTCAGGAAGTCAGATTGCTTTTGGAGGATGAAGAGGTTTCAGAGAGGATTGCTCAATTTCCATTAAGTTTGGCGAGGAGGAGGGCTGCGGGACTGTAAGGGGCTTATCTGGGCCAGGGCAAGCCCGGTACAGCTACCAACTATTGATTGAGGTTTTAAATTGGTTTCTGTTGAATACAGCAGCGTGTGAGGACGATGGCGGAGCTATCAGACTGGACAGGAAGTGGGTCTGGGTTAAAGGGGAGATGGAGACTCACAGAAATACACCTGCACTGATTCATACCTGTCCACCTCAGGTGTGTCGGCGTGACAGGGACAGGTCAGTTGACTCTGCTGATCCCAGGAGAACATCTTCAAACAGTGCAGGGAAATTAAAATCTGATACGAAGCTGAAACAGATTCAAAACAAGTGCTGCTACTTCCTCCTACAACAAACAACAGTGCAGCGTTACAGCAGGTGATGCAGGAATGAAATAAACCCAGAGAGAGACACCGACCAATCAGAGTCTCATCATCTGTCACAGAAAAATACTTGTTCAGGTCATTTCACTCCGAGAAGACAAGAGACTGAAACAGAGTCAGATTCATGAAACTAAAAACAGTTCCTCCTCTATCAGGTCAATAAAACCATAAACATTTATACAGAGAAAACATCCAGAGAGAGAATCATGATTCCCATTTTCTCATTCAGAAATAACTCAACAGTCCAGCTAGTTTGCTTCTTTCTGACTCATGTTAAACTGAAAATGTCAAATGTTTCCTGCAGGTTTTTCACATTAAAAGTCAGGAGCTCATGATTCTGTTGATGTACTGATCATTACCTCATCAGGACAACAGCTGAGTCTGTCTTTGATGTAAACCTGGTTCTCTCTAAAGGAAACTAAACTCCAGTTTGATGTTTGAGAATTTACAGCACATCTGTATTTGTCTTTTCTGATCAGTTCTGTAAAATCAGTGAACAAACAAACTGTGTCAGTGTGTTGACAGAGAAACAGCCTGTTAATATATTTATAAAATAAAACCAGCCTCTCTCCTGGTGGATGACTGTGATGCTGGTGAATATCTGAGATCAGATCAGCTCCTCCACCTCTCTCAGCACCTCCATCTTTAACAGGTATTTCCATCAGGATGAGGAGTGTTGGTGATTGGACTGATAGAGGCTCCACAGGATCCAGACCTCATCTCCTCCTGCCTGATCCACACAGACGTCATCAACACTGCATCAGACTCCCTGACAGCAGGAGGAGGAAACACGGTCGCACACATCAACACATCCACTTCACTGATCTATCACATTCACTTCTGACAACGAACCAATCAGCCGCTCTCACAAGGACTCAGGCTGAAGCTCCACCTTAACATGATGAACATGAAGTCTGGACATACAGCAGAGGAGTCACTCCTCCATCTACAGCAGGCAGAATGTGGAGAGAAGGAGGTAGAGACTGATGAACTTCAAATATATAAACTAACCTGCAACAACAAAACATCTGTTCTGTCTCCCTGAATCTGTCTCACCTGCTGATGGTTATTGATCTCAGGTTAACTTTAAATGTAAAACTGTGCAGGTTTTCTGTTTCCTTATTTCTCATACAAACAGAGCAGAGGTTGAAGCCGTTTTCAGTCTGAGGTTAATGACAGCTGGAGGCAAACACCTGCAGTAATATTCTGAGTTAACGTCAGTGTCTGAACTTTTACTGAGTCAGACTCCTGCTTCAGTCTCTGTTGTCAGTGTCAAAGTTTACACTGACTGAAAACAGTTCAAACATCAACATTTAATTCATAATCCATCTGTGTTATGGGCCACAGATTTACAGTGTGTTCAACAATAAAATAACAGCTGAGATGAAGGTAAATAACGGGAACAGAGTCTTTACACTTACACTTTTTTATCAAGTAAACAGGCAGAGAGAGACAGACTGAGGATGTGAGCAAGTTTAAAAACGTAATCACTCAGTGAGAAAGTAATGGAATTACTTTACTAAGTAATAAGTTCCATATCTCTTCATATTATTTTAGATGTTTAGCACAGCTCCACAGCTGCTTCACCCTCACATCACATCCTCTGTATCGAACAAGTGTAAGAACCGATGATCAGATGCAGACATCTCCTCGCTCCCTCTCTAACTCTGAACACCAGCTGTCGACCAACCTACAGCTACAACATGTAGATCAGACTGTGGAGGAATCAGGAGCTGAGTTCATGTTCCTCTGTCAGGGTTTCTGACTGTAAACTGTGCAGCGGTGTTACACAGGTTAACACTGACAGTCACAGCATCACATAAGTCTGACTCACACTGATCTGAACTAACCCAGCTCAAGGTCTCTGAGAGGTTCAGGACGACCCGGGAACAGACCAGCGCTGCTTCCCAATGTAAGAGAGAGACGATCAAGGCTGCAGCTAATTGAATCTCAGTGATAGCATCTGTCTGTCGAGCCACATACAATAAACAGACCGTGTTCTTCCTGTTCCCACAATATCAAAGATTATCTCTGTCTCATCTGAAAACTGCTCCCCTTTGTTTTCTTACATCATTCATTTACTCAGCGTTTACCAGACTTCTGGTTTTACCCTGGTCTCTGCTGCAGTGTGGAGACAGACAGTAACTTACAGTCACAGGTTCAATTGACAGAGGACTGAGGACAGAGGGGGGGTCGTAAACCTGTACAGGCCTCAGGCTTTATGAATAAAATCACACTGAATACGACAAAACCACAGATTAACTCAACTGTCAAAGCTTTGTCTGTCTCTTCACACGTCTTCTTCCTCCTCACTGTGGCAGCATCTGTTTAATCGGGGGGAGGAGGTGAGTGGTGGTGGTCCTGTGAGGCGAAGCTGTGGATTATCTCACAGAGGAGAGGAAGATGAAAATCGAGCCGCCTCCCAGTAACAACTCATTGAGGCTGCAGGGAGGCTGAGCTCCGGCCTCACAACCTCACAGAGAGAGGGAGGGGGGAGGTTTAGGGGAAAATGGGATGTGGGGATGTAAGGAAAACATAAGAGCAGCAGAGATACAGAGGGAGGTGGGGGGTAGTTTCTCAGTCATTGTTTAATGCCCCCCCCCCCACCCACTCTCAGGGCCGGGGCACAGAGATCTGGAGCGAACATACCTCCAACCAGCCACAGAAGAGAGCATTCCTCTGGTTGCTGTGGTAACCGAGCTCTCAACTGGGGGGCCAGAGAACGGAGCCAAAGGGATGTACTGTATAGGAAAAGGGGGGGAGACAGGAAAGGGAGGAGGAGGGTGTTTGACATTAGCCATAATTTTGATTATCCCCCTCCCGTCTGCAGAGAAACCCTCCCCACAGACTTTTGTCTACCAGCAGTGTCCCTCCCCCTCCCCCTCCTCCCCTGTCTTCCCCAGTCCTCTCCAGATTCAGAGCAGAACGCTGCCTGAGACGTTCTGTCAAGACAGGAAGAAGGAGAAAATAATAATAAAATAATAATAGAAAGTTCAAGAGAAATGCTAACATCATCTGTTTCCTGGTGCCAGTCCCCCACCCCCACCCCCATCAACTCCTCATCCCTCCTGAAACTGCTCACTGAGCGGTAACAGCCACGAGTTTGAAATCCTGATTTTACTGAATAAACCAGTGATGTCAGATCTGGTATGTGAGCTGCAGTGGAACAGGAAACACAAAAAAACCTTAAAGAAAACAATCATCTCACAGTTATTAATGATGATGATACAGGACTGTGTGATATGATGATATATATCAGACGATGAAATAAAAATGTCTATCGTTTCATTTTATGCTCTACCGTATATTTAAAATCCACTGTTTACAGTAATATTTTCTCATCATGCAGATGACAGTTTGTGATCTTACACTCCACCACATGGCTGCAGGTAGAAAAGTGAATACCAACATGGAGAGTGAAGGTGAGACAGAACCGGGTCGCTCCGAACAGGAGAGAGACCAGCTGAGACAAATCCAGGAGCTGGTTCCTAAACCAGGGGCTGCCTCTGTAGTATGGGTGTGGATTAGTTATGAAAAGTCTGACACGCTCCAGAACCGGTCCACAACAGACTCAAACAACAAGAACCATGTCAAAGAGTGTGGAGATAAAAATAAACCCCAGAGTCATACGTTAGAACAGGATTTAACCTGCAGCACTCCATATAACAAAGACTCACTGAGATGGAAGGAGGTAACAGCGGCCATTACAAATGATATCCTTCCAATGTGGTCATTATATATAAACTATTAATTCATAGAATTTACAAAAAATACACTGCATCATGATATATGCTGTCATCGTGATATGAGATTTTGGTTGTATGACACAGCCACAGTACGATACGGATCAACTCAGCAGGAAAATAACTAATAATATTCCTCTTTATTTAATCTGGGGAGAGTCTTACTGAGATTAAAATCTCTTTTACAGTTTAAATTTCAATCACAGCACAGGTAATAAAAACAGATGGTTCAGTCTATACACTGTCAGATCACACCACCTGGAAATGACTCAGTCCCCAGCAAGAAATCCCTTTATATCACGTTCCAGCTGCAGATTTTCTATAGTGCAGATTTTTTTGGGGCTCAATTTCAACCTCATTTTTTTGTGGATATTTAAAAAGTCCATGTTAACTTTACTGAGGGCCTACAGCTACAGAGACCTCTGCAGATCAGTTCAATACGACAATAAATCCTCAATATAAGAAACATGCATATGTCATTAACTGTTGGGAGGTGAGACCATAGACTGTATCTAATATATATATTTTTTATATACAGTCTATGGGTGATAGAGGTTGTGTGTTATTGTGTTTCTGCTGAAGACTTTTCTAATATTCTGCTTTGTTTTACATTTAACGCAGCATAATGAAGCAAACCCAACACATCCAATAAAACACACTGACTATAAATCCTCAGCATACATCCTCAATGCAAATGTACAGCGCGCACACACACACAGAGTTGTATATATGCATCCATATGCAGTGAGAGCGATGGGAGTGTTACCACCTGCAACCTGCTGATAATGAAGCTGTATTTCTGCCACCTAAAGGCAGCCATCTGTGCTGGGGCTCTCCCTGCTGCCTACATCACCCCCACTACACACACACACACACACACCGCTGCACTCCTCCACTGTGGCCAAGGGACAACTGAGTCTTTAGTATGTTGCACGTCAATAACATGACACTTTCATTATAACACGACACACACATGCACACGTTCCCATTACAGGTTGCAAACGACTAAAAATGAAATATATCGTGGTCTTTCTCTCGTGTTCTCCCACAGAGTCAGACGACACTATTAACTCATCTGAATGAACCATGTTCTTCTGGTGCATCATAATTTTTGAAGCTACTGAAAAGAAACAAACCATCAGCAGCAGATGGAAAACACACTGGCATGATGAACATGTGGTCGTCTCTGACACTAAACTGTAGTTTATTACTGCAGACATCAGTACTGACAGTGACAGTAACACTGATCTATAATAATTCTACTGTTCACCTTGGTTTTCTCTGTCAAATACAACTGAACTGACTAACCTGTGTGTGTGTGTTTGTTTTAATGATGTTGTACGTTGCTATCATGACCAGTAAAGACGAGATGACATGTATTTTACAAAATGATCAATCCACCCATTGAAAACTGATAAATCATCTGGACCCACACATCAGCTGATATCAGCACATCTGTCAGCACTGATGTCATTATCAGCTGATTAATGATTAATAAAAACTGCTACAGAAACACCACAGACATGTTTGAGGAAAACAATCTCACTGTCACATCCAGAGAGCTCTGACGTCCTGAGCTGTTCAACCTCTAAACCTACAGAGAAAAATAATGAATGGTCCCTTATCAAAGATGTTTGATCACGTATGTGTTTATGTTAAAACAAATACAGGCCCACATATGGTTACTGGGTAAATATAGATATCTGTGTGGATACAAAATTCCAGTATCAGCTCTCAGTAATGCTAGCTAGCAGCCTCCTATCACTCAGCACAGTGTATGCTAAAATGTTAGTAAGCACATCTACACTCACACGTGGACCAGCAGACTGATCAGTCCTGGTTTAAGATTTTGGTCAGAAAACAGATGTGAGAGCAGAGAGAGAGAAGAGGTAAAGACTGTCAGCTGTCATCACCAAGAAGGAAAAGAGCGTCCATTGTAGCAGGAAGAGAATGAAACCATGACAACCGTCCACTGTTGGCCAAACACTTAGAAAATGAGCGCAGTATGGAGCCTGGGAAACCAGTGCAGAGAGAGGTGTACTTCAACCCCCCAGCCCACCCTCTCACTCACATGAAAACAGACTGACTAATTGTTCAGAGTCAGCACAGCCTCTCTCCATTCAGCTCAGACCGCCAGACACTCACCATGAAGGCATTGTTCCAACTGCACGCTCATAACTGAAAACAGAGAAACGAGAGCTCAGCTCAGGCCTTCAAACCGCCTCTGGTCGTACAAGCTGACAACCAGATGTACAGCACCAACAACACTACACCAACCAGTCTGCACCAACCTCAACCAACCAGTCTGCACCGACCAGTGTTCACAAACCAGTCTGTACCAACCAACCTGCACCAACCAGTCTGCACTGACCAGTGTTCACAAACCAGTCTGTACCGACCAACCTGCACCAACCAGTCTGCACCGACTACTCTGTACCGACCAGTCTTCACCAACCACTCTGCACAGACTAGTCTGTACCAACCAGTCTTCACCAACCAGTCTGCACCGACTACTCTGTACCAACCAGTCTTCACCAACCAGTCTGCACCAACCACTCTGCACTCTGATGTCATATCCTCTCCGTTCATGTGTCAGTGGTCTCTAAGGATAATTCAGCTCCTGAACCATCAACACTGAAGGAATCCTGGTGAAGAGAACAACTCCCATGATCCCACAGTACTTTACCATGTCATTAAACTGCATCTTCTGTATTTAATAAGTCAACAGAGCAGAGTCACAGAATATTTTCAAATTAAAACACAATCATTTAAACATGATCCAAACACAGTAAATCACTGACTGAGATTCATTTGTTTGAATTTTGCTCAGAAACCATGTGGTGTTATGTTCAGCTCCTCTGTGTATTAATATACTGTATCGGTGATCCCCTGTGTTTCCTCTCTCTCTCACACACACAGACACACACAGTAACAGAGCGTGGGCTCGCCCTGCACTGTGGAGGTGGTTTAATGATGTACAGGACATCCCTGTCTGTCGGCTCAGCACCAGAGCCTCAACGGCCTCCAACGAACTGAGGATCCTCTCTAGCTACTACAACCACACACACACACACCAGCACATCTCTGCACATGGTCCCTACATCTGTACATGCAGCTGGACTGAGCCTCCTTCACACGCTTGAAACATGAGCCCAGATAAAATCAGGGCAGGTGAGATGGAGGATGCAGGTGTTGTGGTGGATCTGGACATTCAGTCCTCCACAGACTCAGTTTCTCTGATTAATCCTGTTAAAGAAGAAGAGAATGAGTCTTTGTGTGAGTTAAATGTAGGCTGCAGTAGCTTTATTCTGTCTGATAATAGCAGCATTGTGTGATTTAACCAGGCTGATTCAGTCCAACTCTCGTAGCTAATTGGTTGGCTATGAATTATTCACCCAGTGAGGGAGCAGCCTCTGCCTGCTGGACCTGGAGGGAGATACCTTCATCATCTTTGTCTGCATGTGATCACAGATGGTGGGGTGTCTGACCCCCCCAGCATGAGCCAACCAGACAGCTGAGGGGTGTTTCTGGACGACCCTCACTGGACATAATAACGGAGATGCCTGCATCCTCTGAACCAACCCCTGTCACACAGACCGAACAACCTCCATTTAACATCAGTCTGCATTAATGTCAGCCTGGTGTTCCTAATAAACTGGCAGCTGAGTGTATCACTCCGATAAGATGGATTATTGATTCAGTCACTTCACTTCATCAGAGACCAAACACTTGGTCACAAAATCAGAAACTCTTCCAGCCTGAACAACCATAGGTCACCTGTTCCTACCTTCAGGTATGACCCACAGGCAGGTGTTATTGCAGCTTTATCGCCATGGTAACAGTGATAAACACGTGGTTAACATTGGTGAACGGCCTCAGTTTGGTCAGGTTCACTTTGGGTTAAAACTGGTAAAGAGCCGATTGTCTTAGTTCCCGTCATCATTACTACAACCACTAGATGTCACTGAACAACAGGACGTAACTGTCGGTCGTTCTCTGAAGGAGGACACACAACCTGACCTGGTTTAACATACCTGAATATATGCAGCACAGTGAGAACTGATGGGGGGGGGTCAAATATTCTGTCCATCATATTTATGTCAGGGGTCTAAAGAAATGAAACATCTCTCAGCATAACACCTTAGTCTACTGTAACAGTCCCAAAAGATTTATACCAAAATGACTCACAAGACTTTGACAAACATTCAGCCTGATGTTTTCTATCCTGAGACCAGACCAGACCAGACCAGAACAGAACAGAACAGACCAGCAGGCCTACATCAGAACGAGTCTGCCATCTGCATCCTCTGAGGCCAGGTCCAGAGATGAACTCACTGCATCACTGAGACAAATATGCAGACCTGTGTGATGTTGCAGCTGCAGTCTGTACGTGTGTGTGTGTGTGTGTGTGTGTGTGTGGGAACCCATGAGTCTGTGTGTGTGCAGGTACCGGACAGTGCTGCAGCAGCAGCGGCAGCTCCTGCAGAGCGCGGCCCATGTGACAGACTGAAGCTATAACGGAATTAGAGACGAGAAGAAGAATCACACGGGCCCATTATCACCGAGCCCTGTCTGCCTGACAACAAGGATTAAAGGCGCACCACCTCCTCCTCCATCTCCATCATCATCATCATCATCAGAGCAGTGTCTCACCACAGCCACAAACATCCGCAGTTATCAGGTATTTCTATACTCCTGTTTCCCGCAGCGGCTCGTTCAGGACCCGCAGCGCTGATGCGGAGTCGCAGCCCAGCGTGATGTCAGCGAGGCGGGGGAGATGCCGCGGAGAGTCCCGACAGCATCCTCCGCATCGGGGAGGTTTCAGAGCGGCTTCACTAACCTGTCTGTCCTTTACCCAGCGTCTTCTCCAGGCGATACGGTCCCACATAGTTGGCGTAATGCCCGCTGTTGGCGTCCTTGCCCGACGTTGACATGTTGTGGCGTCAGCGGAGTCGCGGGTGTAATGTTTCTGTGCGGGTGTCCGAGCGGGACGCGTCTCTGGGGAGAACAGCGCAGTTCCGCGGCGCGGTAGAGTTCGCCTCGGTCGGCGTTCCCGAGTCTCTGACTGCTGCTGCTGCTGCGATGTTCGTCTCCCCCTGCGTGCGTGCGTGCGTGCTTGCGTGTGTACGTGTGTGTTTGCGCGCGCGCGTATATGTCCACGTCCGTCCCTCGCGGTGTTCCGCCGGTCTCGTCCTCGGTGCGGCTCAGACTGCGGTTCTGGATCCGGGTGTCATGGTGCCGGAGGAGCGGTGCGCAGCAGCCCCGTTGGGTGTAATCTGATGATGGGACAGCATCTAGCGCCGCCGCCTGCCGCTCCAGCAGCCTGCGTCAGCGCGCAGCCGATGTAGACGGAATCTTCCGGTGGAGCCTTTCAAAATAAAGGCTATTCACCTCACTGACAGGACTGCTGCAGTGCTGCTCTGATGATCTCTGTATCTATCTGTCTGTCTGTCTCTGATCTTTCCTCATTTTATTGTTTGTTTGTTTAATGATTATTCAGAATAATATATTCCACTGATTTCACTCGTTTTAAGACTGGTTTTATTGGGTTCTAACTAACCAAGTATTTTCATTTTACAGTAATCTTCCACTTATTTTCCTAATTAATCAATTGATCATTTGATCTATAAAATGTCACAAAAAATCACAACCATCAAAATTTACAAATTTTAAAGTCCTCGGACATGAAAACTTTGAGATGGGAAACTTCAATAACAAATCAAAATCAAAATACAGTATGTCAATGCCGTATGTAATTCTGTAATTCATTGTGTCTGGAGAGAAGCCAAAGACAAATTTCTACCTAGGTGGACAATAAAGTTAAGCTTATCTTATCTCTCCTCTGGTGAATCATCAGCTGTCCAACTAGATTTTATGAAAATGTTTCACCTGTTTTTTTTTTTAATTCTATTTCTTAGCATAGATTCTTTGCAGATTTTATTCCACCCAGTTAATTCCGCATTTCACCATTGAACAGTGATTCATTAAATGTCCTAATGTCATTAAAATACTCAGTCCAGAGATAAAACATCAGCAGATCCTCTCTGACTTTCATTAGAGATTTAAAAGCTGAATTAAAAACAGAAGCTGTGTCATACTATATAATAACTTTATTATTATTTATTATTAGCTACAAAAGCTTGTTCTATCATAACAGTAACTCACACTGTCAGTGAGAGCTGATGCTTTGATTTGCACTTTACTCATATTGGGCCCATTTTCTCTTTTTTCAGAAAACTATGGTTTTAATTTGAAGGCCTCTTCGTCTAACTTCCGCTGCCCTGTCGCCTTGACGCAGCTGCTTTAATTAGGGAACACGCATGCGCACAGATCTCGCATCGCAGGAGCTGGTGATTGAATTGGGGTCGAGGTGACAGAGATGAGAGGCTGCCACTGATCAAAACTTCTCTTTTCTAAAATCTATAAATAGACTGAAAAGATTTCAAAATAAAACACAGGAGGTGACGGAGAGACAGAAACAGAGAGACAGGAGACAGAAAGACAGAGAGACAGAGGAGACAGAGATACAGAGACAGAAAGGCAGAAATACAAAAGGAGACAGAGGGACAGACAGAGGAGACAGGGAGACAGAGAGGCAAAGAGACAGAGAGACTGTGTCTCTGTCCGTTCAGTAAATAAATAAATGTCTAGTTTGTCTGGTCTCTGATCCTGATTGATTGTAAATGTCTCATTTAATCCATTTATCCAGACTCTGAATTATTAATTATCATGATCTGTCACTGTGTGTGGTGATGGTGGTTGGGGTTGGTGGTGATGGTGGGGCTGGTGGGGGTGGGGTAAACATGTTCCTCACTGGGACACTTTCACTTGATTAAACCAGCGGTTGGTGACAACGATCATCTATCTGTCTCATCACTCCTTCACAACAAAAGCCTTCTGACCCAGCACGCTCAGTGGCAGATGGGCCCCCACCCCTCCTCCCTCCCTCCCCCTGCTCCTTCTGCCTCCCTCTCCCCTCTTGTCAGCCTCCCTTCAAATCCCAGTCCCTAACAAAGACGGGGGGGCTCCATTTTACCACATGGTTGCCATGGGACCCCCCCAACCAAATTACTTCCGGCTAATTAATGTAAAGCCCCTGCCCTCCATCAGTTGCTCAGGAGGAGGTGGACCCCCGTCCACAGATCAATCGCCCAGGTCCTTCAGCCTGATCTGTGCTGTCGATCCCATTGGCCGTCACAGGGTCTGACAGCTGCAGCGTCCTAATCACCTCGATGTGGAATAATCTCTGCCATAATCACCCCCACCACCCCACCTCGGGAGAACTGCACGACTCAAAAAATCTCTTTTACCACAACAGCTTCAAGTTTCATGGTGGAGAGAGCACATGATTCTCCTGTCAAATGTCCTCTTCTGGTTTTAGTCCAGCTGATTGCCCTCTAACAGTGCTGTATGAATTCACATGGTCTGTAATCACATGGGCCGAGTCACATGACGGAGTCGAGCTAGGTCATAGATCTGACACACTGCAACACACTCACTCACTGCAACTCACTGCAACTCACTGCAACTCACTGCAACAGACTAACATATAGTAAGTCACTGCCTGTCCTGTAACACACAGCAATACACTACATTACATTCACTGTAACATTATCATCCAGTTGTTAATATTCGACCTCCTGTTGTTACCTGACCACAGTCACCTGGACCTCAGTGTTGTATTTGTGTGGTTCTACTTGTGGTTGTGTTATGTTGTGTTATGTTGTGTTACAATGGTTGTGTACAGTTGTATGAATAGAAAGAATAGAAACAGATTCAGATGTATTATTCATAATGGGAGTTGGGAGAGGAGGATGGAAGATATATTCTGCTGCAATTACACTGGCTAGACATAATTACTAACACCACTCACAATACACAGATACACAGCCTCACTCAGTCTGCTTCTCTATTTATCAGTTTGTGCTGTTTCTCATTACAGATCCTGCAGATACTGGTTATTAAAACACCAGAGCTCAAAACTAGTTTACAGATTCAACAACTTGTTCTCTTACCATATCTTGTAAAATGCCTTCTTCCATGGACACATCCATCCCTCAGAGTCTGGATTCATCTTCTCACTCCCTCAGCAGCAGATGTTTCCCTCTCCAGTTGGCTGCGAGCAGGCGATTTCTGCTGCACCACTCAATGTGAAGATAAAGTGACAAATAAAACAGACAGTACAGCTCATCCTTATGCACAGTGAAGTTCAAACATCCGGCTGAAGAATACATACATGTGTTTACCTGCGATGCTGTCTAGTGGTGAGTTTGTGAACGTGATCAGCTGTTTGAGAATCGTCACTGATTTAATTCCGTTGTCTTTATCATGTTTGTGTCTCAAACTAGACCTGTAAATATTTGTGTTGTTCAGTTCCAGTGTTTTTGATATTTTTAAATCTTTATTCTCTATCACCTGATCATTGAAGCCATGTTTGACATTAATATGTAGAACCGTTTATTTCTATCCTCATCAAAAGAGAGACAAACATGTTCCCGGTTTGAACTATCAGCAGTTTTACTGCAGCTTGTTGATTTTCTATAAAGATCTGAAAAAGTGAGGCGATATTATAGTGCAAAAATAAATAGTGTTTTAAACTATTTTTAGAGTCATCTGATATCAATCATTATTTTTCTTCAAACGTGCAATCTCTTATTAACTTTATTCAGTATCTGAGAGTTTACATTACACGCCCACTTCCGTATGACAGAAACCTCTCGCCGTTCCACTGACGGCATTTTCAAAGATGGCACCGACCACTATTACCTTTTGTGAGCTAACTGATCTGTTCATGTTAATTCTCCATGGTTTGAAGTTACATGAACAATGCAGCATAACAAAATTTGTCAGTCTAACATTCATTTTGCTGATCTTAAACAGTTTGACAACCCGTCGAAGGCTTCCGTCGTTTAGTTGTCGCCAATGAACATGAAGATATTAGAATAAAATAGATGTGGAGCATTTTTTCAGTCATTTCCTTAAAATATAATGGACTGAGTGAAACTGTAATGTGGTCATTAGTGAACAAACAGCCAAAGTCTTCGTTCCCGTCAGGGCAACACACCTAAAGGCTATACGGCAATAGACAGAGGCTGAGTAGAGACTGACTGGTCGAGGCGCTGACTTTATCAGGTGTCATGGCTCCACAGAACCAACGTCGTTTAGTCGTTTTACAGCAGGTTAAAAAACACAAAGTTTAACATGTTTCACAGACTAAATTAATGCTTCCCTCCCGCCCTCTCTCCGTTCAGGTGAAGACACGTTCAATACTACCGCCACAAAACCTGACCCAAATTGCCGTATATGACCAAAAGAGGCGCTCCAACAACATCACGGACTTCACCTGGCTCTGACCACCAGACTGGATGTAAAACTACAGTTTTTCTGTTTAATCTATGGATCCTACAGAGTTTAAGTACTGCCCCGTAGTCATTATAATGAAGAAACTTTATCTAAGTAACGAGTGAATGTGTCTCAGTATCTTATTATTTTTGAGTCAAGCCTGTGTAACCACAGTTCCTCTTATTAACCATGAGGGCAGTGTCTGTCGACAAAACAGATTAACTCTGATCGTGGTGGAAATATAACTATAGAATATAAAGATAATTAGGATTAATTAAGGAGTTATAATGGTACCAGGTCTCTGTGAATGAAATTCCAGGTGACAGTAACCGGTCTGATTAATCGTACCCGGACTGACTGTATTTTCCTGTGTGGCGGTGATATAACTGATGTGGCGATTAAACAGGTTCATAAATATAGGTTTTCTAATGTGTGTGTGTGTGTGTGTGTGTGTGTGTGTGTGTGTGTGTGTGTGTGTGTGTGTGTGTGTGTGTGTGTGTGTTTATTTTTTATCACAGCTTAAACTAAAAATCTAACTAAAAGTTAATGAAGTTTTGTGTGTGACTGAAAGAGGACCGGAAGGTCAGACTGAGCCAACAGGGGGTTTAAATACAGAATCCGTCTCTGATTAAATTAACTAATTAAAACGGATGACGTTTCCTTATGATCTCATAAACAGCGAAACCCCTGATATGCATGGCCAGTAATTTTTATTAAATAAGAGACATGGGAGGGTAATAAGGTGATATGGTTCCATGGTGTGGTTAGCACTCTGGACTCTGAATCCAGCGATCCGAGTTCAAATCTCGGTGGAACCTGTCCTTTGCTTTTCTTATCGACTTCTTTGTTTAGTGTCTTTACTTCATTTCTCTCATTGAATTTTACTCTAACGGCACTATGACTGCATTACTGGTCCACTGTGTTTTCTAATTGTAAAAAAATCTCAGCATATTCTATATTTCCCCATTGTGGGACTAATAAAGTCTTATCTTATTAATTTACTTTATTTGGTTTTATTGCCTTTGGATATTCTAATGCCTTTTTGTTACCTCTATGTTGTAATATTACAGAAATAAAGCTGCTTTCCATCTCTTCTCCTCATGACTGTATTGAAGCATTAATAACACGTTGCAGAAGCAGCGTGGAGAAGTCTTGGTAAGCCTGAACATGATTCTCCATATTCTCTGAAAAACAGAAGTACGAAGTTAACATGTCAGTGGAGTAAATAACAGCACTGCTCTGATAAGCTCTGCAGGAACCAGAAAGGTCAGAGATCACCGTGAGTAAATCAGGGTTTGTCCTCAGCGTTCCTCAGAAGAACATGGCACCTGAAGTTACACACAGTGTAATGTGAGCTGATGGGCAGAGCCAGAAACTGAGCTCTGGTTAAACTGTTCCCTGCACCACCACACTCTCAATTATCTGTGGAGCAACAGCAGTAATAATGAGAATAAAGGTAACTTTGGCTCAGAGATAATCAGCCAGGATCTCCTCTCTGCTCTGGATATGAGCTCTTCTACATCAGATGGCAACGGGTGAGGTAATCAGTTAAATAAGAGCAGGAATGAACTCAGACTGTGCCATCCTGTATATTCATATTACTGAGCCAAGAGTTCGGGGCGATCACAGCCAAACTCATCTGCCAGCAGCACATGATGACTTTGACTCTTTATTACAGGCAATTGGTGAACCACAGAATGGCTCTGCTGAGTTCATCAAACTGTCACATCTCATCCAAGCGTTCACATAAATCTTCAGTTTTAGTCACTCACAACCTCTGCTTTTCCCAACATTAGTTTGGTCATGATTCTCCAGGAAGAGTGACCCAAATTAACTCAACTCAGGAGGCAGATGTAGAAGTATTTATCTGGAGAGAAAAAACGTGATACAAACAATCCAAGGAAAAGTCCCACAGGGTCAAGGTGAGGTCACAAAACAGTCTGGATCACAGGACCTGAGAAACCTGAAGGGCACAAAGATAATCTGCAGGAAGTAGTGGAAACGAACAGGTTTATATCCTGAGTTGAGTGATGGTGAATGAGGTGGTGGACCACAGGTGAGCAGGTGAGGAGGGGAGGAGGAAGGCAGGTCAGGTGATGCCACAGGTTGGAAAGACAAGGTTAGAACATGAAAGAATGACAAGATGAACAAATATTTAAATTCTCTCATTCTGTTTCCTCTGATGTTTCAGATCAGTTTCATCTAGAAAGTCAGTACAGAGCAGGATTAACCTAACAGCACAAAGACTGGAAGCAAGGAAACTGTTAGCCTAGCTTAGCACAAAGACTAGAAGCAAGGGAAACTGTCACAAAAGCCGACAACCAAGCTACAGCTGTTAGATAAACTGCTGAGCCTTGGCTGGGGACAGTATTGGCTCCCAGCCAATACTCATACAAATCCGTCTTCTTCACTGGAGTAGCAAAACCCAGAACAAAAGTCAAGTTTATTGAGCATTTGGCAAGTGATAGCATCAGTAAACTTGAGCAGGCAAGCTGACACAGGTTTCTGACACAAAGACAAGACAGACAGACTGATGTTGACCTTTGGGATTGTTACAGTTTAACTCTCCTCTTTGAAATCTTTAAAAAACGACATCACCGTTGGGCCAAGCCCTCGTTGACCATATTTCAGGATACCTCATGTCTGGTTTTACCAGCGTGGCCCAGCCAAGATGTTAACCCCTTTATCACCTGACTTTACACTCCAGCTTTATGATCACACAGGTAGCCATAAGTTTAACAGGGTTGAATAAAGTGTAATCTCCTCCTTCTCCCTTACTATCCTTAGCTTTAGCAACTCAATGTATGTCCACAGCTAAAAACTTGAGCTGCTATAAACGAACCAATTGTAGCAGAGTGTTCACTACCGTGATGTGAGTAACAGCCATCTCTTGCATTCTTATGTTGGGGTTGGTGAGTTTAAATGATTCCTACACAGACTCCATAACAGACCACAGACATATATCATTATACGCAACTGTGTGGATCACGGAGATCTGAGGAGGAGAGTCTCATCACTAAAGAAGAAACATGGTAACTAAATACATCATGTGGTATGTATGTGAGTCCCAGGCGACTCTTATACATTCAGGTGGGCTAGTCACCCCCAAGACTCCAGTTTTTGTTGGACTGGTCAACTGTAACTCTGAGTGCAGGCAGCACTTTTTACAGAAACCTTTAAATATCATCGGTGTGTGGGATGGAGGTCTGAGGCAGGAACAGGTCCAAATGAGCAAGGCACAGAAAACAATTAATGTGTGTGTGTGTGGGAGGATGGGGGGATAGGTGGGAAGTGATAATAAATTAAAAGTGCTCTGTGAGGATTTGTGTGCTTCTTGTTGAGTGTGGTGAGAATTAAACTCAGTGACTCTGTGACGCAGCCAGCTGGTATCACAGAGCTTTGAACAATGTGAGTTATTTCCATCAGTTGGCTGAGAGCGGCTGCGGAGGTCGGGGGTCCCGGGCTGCTGCACACACCATATTTTAATCAAAGGGGAACATTTGGACTCATCTGCCAGTCGATGGAAACGAGCAGTTCCTCAGCTGTCGCTCTGCCAGAGTAAATGGTCCTCCCAGTACACACTGGGTTTTGTCCTGAGGATGCCAGTAAGCCACATTTAGTTCATCATGGGGCATGTAACAGCTCAACCCCACTGACCCAACGCTGCTGGACCAAATCCACCACAGACCACATGAGGACACACACCTGTTTTCTTCAGTAGGAGGATCTGGCAGAATACAGTTCAAAAGCTCAAAGAACAAACTGGGTGTGAACCAGCCCTGGATGTTTCCATTAACCAGGACTGACAGTGTATCCAGCACAAGAATGTAACTAATGTAACACAGTCAACTACTGTGTTCAGGTATTTTACTTTTTTAAGCACAGCTACAGTCACTATAGTACAGATTAAAAAATATGAAGGAAGTTTATTAAAAATGAAGATGAAAAACTTGTATTATAAACACTGTATCAATGGAAGAGTCATCTCTTTCACAGAAATGGAAGCCACTAGGCTTTGGGGTTGATTATGATCTGAGTTAAATGAATAATATGATGGACAATTGTTATAATTTGGATTAGGAACAAAAGCAGATTCTATTCAGCTATTTTGCTGTTCTATTTCACCATATAAAGCGGACTATTGTGTGCAGTGCATTGTTTCCTGCGTTATTAATGTCACAGTTTCCTTTATTATACTGCTTATGTCGTCTTGCAGCATTCTTGTGGCATTCTTAGTTATTTGTCTCTTAAAAGCGGAATAGACAGAATTTTTACTTTTGGATATTTATTGTTATTTTCTGAATTATTTACAAATTAATTGATTACCTGGAAAATTAATCAGCAGATTAATCAATAATAAAAAAAAGCCTGCACTATAGCAGGCATATAGCCTGAAACAGTAATAATTGTATTGTGGTATTGGTAGCAAGTCAAGTATCTGAGTGCTTCTGACGAAGTGTTGTGTCAGAGGACAGTAAACAGCTCGGAGTATCTGCGCTGACTTTCTGTGATGAAGTGAAAAGGTGTTTCACCAGTTCTGACTGAATCTGATCATGATGGTCTGGACCTCAGATCCTCCTCTGATGATCACATGACCCAAATATCAGGTTAGTACCAGTTCTGATGGTTCTATCAGCTGTGCTGCTGGTTGTGTGTTTGTTGTCTTGATGATCGGAGACATTAGGAGGCACACTGGGTTAAAAGGTCATGTGTGTGGTCCATCCTTCAACAGGGCCTCCTGTGTCTTGCTCCCACATGTCTTCTTCTGTGGTGGATGATGATGATGATGATGATGATGAAGGGCGGCCTTAAGCCTCTGGCAGGAGTTCAATTAAAGACAAGATGAAGAAATGACTGAAAGTCTGCTGCTCTATGAAGAATAAAAAGCAACCACAGCTGGTACAATCACACAAAGTTTCTTCTTCTAATTAAATGACAACATGTGTGGTTTCTGAGCTGCTTCATGCCTTTATTGACAGATGACAAAGGACAACACAAGTCAGCAGCTGGATTCAAACCAGGAACACTGTGTGGTTCATCACAGAAAATCCTTTTAAGACCAACTGGGACCGGTTCAGTGTCCTCTGAGTCCACATCACGGGTTTTAACTGTTAGAGAATCAGTCAGCTCTGACTGGGAATAATCTAGAGAAAAATAACTGCAAACTAATGAGCACCAACAAATCAGCCAGTTCAGGTCTTAAAACCAGATCTTGTCTCAGGAGCCAACACATAAAACCAGAACCATGAGACTGAAATAAAGGACCAAAGGACCAAGACCAGGACCAAAGGAATTGGAAGGAAAAACAGGACCGGAGACCACAGGACCAGAACCAGGGACCAAAGAACAAAAGGACCAATCACAGGACCAAAGGACAAGGACCAAAGGACCAGGACTATATGACCAGTCTCTGGTGTTGGTGAGGAGACTAAACTCCGGGGCCTTTAGGGCCCTGAAGGTCTGGGGTTGTTGGGGTTTGATCTCCCACCCACCACTACCCACGGACCATAGAGACAGCGACGGCCTGAAAAAGTCAACCTTATTTCTATCAAAGAATAAGTGAACATTTTACATCATTTTTCATCGCTTGCTTTCTTGTCTTTGTTTTACATTTATACAAAATTCACAGTTTCTAAGTGACGATAAAAAGAAAGATGCTAAATATTCTGATTCCAAAACAAAACATGGGCTGAAAATAAACAAACAAACAAACCAAGAGAAATGTTTTTGGAGGTGAACGACAGAGACTAAAAACAACATAATTAATTTCCACATGAGCAATATATTCCACAAATATTCACTTCTCACATTGTTGTGTGTGTTTATGACTCATATCTACACCACAACAAATAGACCTGTTTGTCTATATACCAATTTGGAATAAAGTTGTGTGTTTGAGGTTTGAATTTTGTTGAATTTGTCGTACAGCTGAAAAAAACATTCGCTATACGCTTGAAATTTAAATATATTTAATCATAAAAAAATATGAAATTCTCCTGAATATGGGGAGAAACTCAGTGTTTAGAGGAAAACACTAGATCATCTGTGCCAGCTTTCATTACAAAACTAATTTCATTTTTCAAACAAGACACAGAAGCAATTAATGTTCGCTTAGTATACATGAACCGTATACTATCTTCTGATTTTCAGAGAGGAAACTCAACCAGGAGAAAACAGCAGCTATGGTTTAAAACTATCTGATTTCAGAAAATAAAATATCACCCCTGCTTCAGAAAAGTAGAAGCACACAGCTTAAAAAGTGTTTTAAATTCATTTACTTTTTATATCTGAAAGAAAGTTTAGACCACTGAAAAAATACTGCCCACCCCCAACTACTTAAAATCACAATGTTTGTGGCATGGTTCTTTCAGTATAAACAAGGACATGTCTTCTGATGCAGGAAACGAACAGTTAAAAGCAGTACATGTAAATATATAGTTTAAATATTCTCAGAATATGTTGTTATCTAAATGTGACGAGATTCAGAGACGTGAACTGTGGACTGATGTGACTGAGGTGTCACGTTGCTCATTTCACATTGACAAAACTACACGGTGTGGGAGTTTAGTTCAAGATTTTACACCACCCTCCCAGCAGCAAATATCTCAATTTAATCCTGATTTAATCCTTATCAATTGATTGATTTTAATGCTGAGGCTGGTCCTGAAAACCTCATGTTCCTCGTGTTGTTTGTTGTTACAGCTCTGTGCTAACAGCTAATGCCAACATTTACATCTAGTTTTCCTACTTCTTCACCTTTTTGTTGTGTATGAGCCAATCAGATGTTTCTATTAATAATTCTACAGTTACGGAAAACCCTGATTCTATTTTTGTCATCATTTGACTGTTAATCTGAGGACGTGGTGACATCATCAGACAGGGTCAATCTTCAGAAACAAAGCCACAGGTTTCACTAATCTTAAAATTAAAGGGACCACATTAAGTGCTGGAGTGTCGCACTGTTGGCTGTTGCTTGGCTGTGTCCTGGGTACCGCTGCTCTGGCCTAGACTCGACTCACCAGACTCGCCCATTTTGTGCGTGAATGTCGGCTGAAGCTCAGCTCCAGTTAGTGCGTGGTGCAACCAGGGTCAGGATCATTGAGTCCAGAGTCAGAAATGACCAGGTATCAGGACCGACTGTGGGGTCATTGGGTCTGATGCTGTCGCTGACTGATGATGTCACAGTGTCCAACAACTGAAAGCAGTGAAGGTGTTGCAAAAGTGACTGTAACAAGCTGGTAACGAGGCTGAAACTATGAAATAAGACAGAATTTGTTCAATAGTACCGCTACACTGATGCAGATGGTCTGCTTATGCAAGTTTAAGGTCAGGGGTTAAACAAGCTGCTGTGGCATTGAACTGATCCACTATCGCTCATCTTCTCTGTTGGTATTTCTGTGCAGGAAGGTACATGAAGTCAGGTGTGACTGCCTCGTGTGTGTACAGTACAGTTGATTCATGGACAAAGGTGAAGTGTTGTCTGAATGACCTGTGGCTGCGCCCCTACCTATACCAGACCCCCGCCCCAATTAACCTCCAGCTGTGTCCTTGGCCCACAGGGGGCCAGACAACACAGAAACAAACAGAAACCATTTTGGTGTCACTATGATCCCTTCAACAGTTTAAAACACCACATAGAAAATGACAGGTTACAGCTCTATGAGTGCTACAGAAGTGGTCCTCTATTCGCTGCAGGATAACATCACAAGATGCTGCTGCCACCTCACGGCCACTTCCAGCCTCGTTGTTGTTGCTGCTGCAGGCTGAGGCTTATGTCAAGTCGACTGTTTCCCTCAGGAGCCCGCGGGCATCAGCTTCTTCTTCACAAACAGTTTCTGGAGTGAAGCGCGCGATGCTGAATGGGCAGCTGTGGATGAAGTACATGAGGCCCACGCCAAAGCTCCCGCGGCAACGCGCCCAAAGGCGTGACAGCAGCGCCTGGACGATGGTGTTGATCACGGGCTGAGGTCCGTGTTGGCCTGGCAAGCGGGTTTCAAACAGCTCCTTGGTCTCGGCCACAATCCTCGGGCTGCACTCCCCTAGCAGCCCCGAGGCAGACTCTGCAGCAGGTGTTTGTGCTGTTCTGCAGGCGTGGTTACTGACCGACCTGCAGAGACACATCACACCACACACCGGTAGCTACTATGGCAATAACCACCAAGAACTGTGGGGCAAAGATCGATGTAAACTAATTGTGGTTGTTCTAGTTTTACAACATTTGTTATTGATGATCAAAAACAATGAACTGTTCATTAATGTCTACGCTACTGACGCCCAGTTTATTTGTCGAAACATGGAAACAGTTAAGTTGGATCATATTTTAGAGGAAGCTGTGAGAAGCAGCTGTTCTGAGCTGCTGACATTTCATTTCTCTGTCTCAGTGTGAGGTTTGAAGCAGCTGATCTCACTGCTGAGAACAGACTGTTTAAGTGTTCAACATGGTGTCAGCAATAAGTCTGACAAAGTTCATCACCTGTCGTCAGCTGCCAAACTCAGCTGCTCCAGAACCAGCAGAGTAACGGCAGGATGAGGAGTTTAAACACAAACCTTTTCATTTGGGATTAGAGCATGAACAGGAGGATAAAGTGTGCTGAGCTTGCTGCTTATACATCTGCACCACTATGTCTAACTAGTCCTTGCAACAAACTGCATGATGGGAATTACCATACACATCAGAAGATGTTACATTTAGTTTCTGCAGTTCTGGATCATTTTTATTAATTTTTAATTTCTTTCTGATTCTAATTTGTTTCATTTTATTTTGTTACTTTCTGACTTGATCTTTGGTTTTATTGTTTCCTGTTTCAGGCTGTTTAACTCTCTACTATTCTTATTTTTCACAGATATCTTTTTTCAGACATCAAGCTTCATTAACAGCTGTTAGGATCTACATCAGCCTCTACCACTTGTCCTGTCTAAGGATCCTACAATCACAAGTTTCTCTAAATAAAAATTGCAGAGTCCATTTCACGCTGATGATGCTATCTTTGTTTGCCAATTGTCTGTTTTGAAGACCCTAGAACTTTGTCATTGAATCTTGTCTAACCTTAAAAAGACAATTTAATGTCCTTCCTCGATACAATCAAAGGTGTAAGTTTGGTTTGAATAAAAGGATGTGATGGGGGTGGGGGGCACTTAAGGTAGGAGGCACCAGCCTCGACTAAAGATCATAAAGTCGATACTCACTGAAAAATTATGTCATATTTGCATCTTATAATAAAGAACATGGGCTGGATCTGGACTGATGATAAGATAATTATTGTTGTTTTTTGTTTGTTTTACACAGAATCATGTTTATGTCAGCCTCAGTCTGTGGGTTTTCCTCCCCAGGCTGTATATGTCACAATAAGTGTCAAACACAGGAAAAGAATGCTTTCGCCTGGAGGACCTTGGCAGGGTAACAGGAGCTCCTTAGGAATCTTGATCTGATCCTCAACAGAAATTTCTGAAACATGATTCTGAAACCTTTTTCCTGACAAACCATCCATAACTTAAGTAAATTTTGAAGGTTGATACTCTCACTGAGTAACATTTACTTGTAACTAAGTATGTCACTGCATGGTGAGCAGGCTCTGGTTGTGATCCAGATATCTGTTTGGTATCTGAAGATAATTAACCTGTGGGAATCAGTCCTGATGAATTCCCAACTTTCAAGTCCCAGAAGGGAAACATTAAGATGTGGAAGCAATCCACAACCCACACCAAGGATAAAAACAGTTTGAGGAGACAGAAAGTGGAGCAGCAACAGGCCAAAGTTTTAGTTTAGTAGGTGGCCAGCAGGCTGGCTCTGTTTCTGACTCCAGCCTCTAATCACACCATCCTGCAAAAGTTTCAAAATCACACGCTAGCAATTTGTAGTTTCTGTGTGTGAAATGATATCTATCCCACATGGTCCCATTATGAGAGTATTTTCCTCAGTAGGAGGCCTGTCATCATGTTCAACAGAATGTCCACACAAGGAGGAAATCACAGCCAATGTAAGAGGTGCAGTTTACTCTGACTGATCAGGATCAATAAACATCTGATTGGCAAATAAATCTCACCTCACAACCTGTACCAGACAAGCTAAAGTTTGGATTGCCGGGTCCAACTCTTTCATCTGAGCTCCAGTGTGGTTTGTATTTGACTCATAGTTTTAATATTTTTGTTCTTGTGTATTTCTGAGCCAACAGAAACACTGGTTCACTGAACACAGCAGCTCTACAAGTTCTCATCTTAAAACTGGAGCCAGGTTGAGCTGGTTCTGGGTCGATACCTGTCTTGTATGAGGGAGGCAGGATGGTGGAACCGAGTTCCGGCTCCAGCTCTCGTGTCTCAGGGTGTTGATGAAGGGTTGAGAGCTGCTTTAGGCGCTCCATGCAGCTGCCAGACAAAGGAAATGGCTGGTCACCTGAAAACAAAGGTACAACATTGTCATGACATCACACAGAGACTGACCAATCACACCTGTCATTCGTCTGTAGCAGAATGTGCAGAGTTAAAAAAATGTATGTGTACGTACAGTGTGTGTACAGGTTACTGTGAGTGTCTCTGTTTTCTGAATAAAACATAAGTCAATCTGAGATAATGAAATGTGTTGTGGTTTCTGTCTGATGACTGCTGCCTTTGTCTCTGCTCTGAGGAGGAAGGATACTCCTGCCTGTGATGACGGGTCGGGGGCTCATATCAAAGCCTGTATAAACGTGTGGTTTCCCCCTTCGGCAGCAAGATGATGGTGTCTTTGTGAGGAGGACGTGCTGCTGTTGGTACTGTTCGCAATAGTCTCACCTGTCCTGTCCAATTATCAGCTCTACATGGTCAGGGATTTGAAAGGGAAATAAATTACAAGGAAACAAGGGTGAGTCAGTATTAGATGAGTTAACTGTGGACTGCAGCTTCAGCCCTGTGTTTCAAACCCTGTATCTGTTCGCATTCAGTCAAACTGTCTCATTAACAGCAGCAGAATGAGCTGTGATCAGCTCCTGTTGTCAGTGTGTACATGGATGTACAGACAACTATCACTAGATTACTGTGATACTGAGGGAAAGTTAACAGCAGGACGATTTGGAATGAAGTTCTGCAGCCTCTGTTTCCTCTGAATTTTATTCTGAAAGGACATCAGAGATAATGATAGGAAGTGAAGTCACACCTTAATATTAATGAATTGGTTTTCATAATCTATTTAAGTCTAGAGTTGTTGGATGACTGGTGCTTGTGGCCTTATCCCAGTATCAGACTTCTCTCCCTCTCGACCGCACGTTTGGCCAAAATTGAAACTCTGCTCACAACAACTGTGAAAATCGGACGTGCAGCTGACCATGAAATCAGCTGAGCACATTCATTCTGTCAAGGAGGATGAACCTTTGTGACTGATTTGGTCGTACTCTGATGTCTTGGCGAGAGGACAGAATGGAGTTGGACAAACAGACGAGCAGCAGCAGCTCTGTTTGTTTGGTTTGGCAGTTTGGATTCAGCAGTCATTTCATCTGTGGTTCAGCTGTTCTGGAACATTCAATTAAGATTTATTACAACATTTTGTGTGTGTGTGTGTGTGTGTCGGACCCGGCAAAAACTGGAGATGGTGGCGATGCGACCTTTGGCCTGTCGCAGCAGTGGCAGGAAGCTCTTGGTGACACTCAGGGTGCCAAAGAAGTTGACCTCCATGCAGCCGCGATAGTTGGACATCAGCGATAGCTCGGCATCTCCGAAGTTCACACACACTCCAGCGTTGTTGACCAAACCCCACAGACCTGCCACACACACAGACACAACGATCCAGTTTACAAAGAAGAAAACCAACTGGGGTCCGGTTTCTGCCTGGTGTTCCGAATCTTGCAAAAGCATAGTTGTATAAATATGATGTTGTTCAGATTGTTTATGACAAAACAACATTAAATTATCTGATTCTCTAGTTATTTTCTCGAATTTTTTCCATAGTTTATTTAGCTTATTCCCCTTACAAGTACTTGCATATAACACATAATACCCAAGTGTTTCATATCAAATTTTAATTCACAATCCCCAGTTACAATGTAAACACACTTTACACACCTTTATAATTAATATTTGGTGCTTAAAATGGATTTACCAAAGTCTAGCCTCACATAAGTAGTGGAATATCTAAGTGTGTATAAAACATACACTTATGATGTGATATGTTTTTTGAGCAGAGGTTGTGTGTTGCTCTACTTTGGAGTCAAATGTCAGAGGGATTTGAGATAAACAGACTGAATAATGACTTCATGAAACTTCATGGGATGTTTACAATGAAAATCAAATCAAATAATTTTACTCTGATTACTCTTGTACTCGTGGTGTTACTACTGTTACCTGAGCATCTTGCTCCACCTCTGCACTGACAGTTTTTGACACTTGTCATCACATCACAGCGACCTACAATAACACTCTGGTCTACCGCACACTCTCTCTCTCTCTTTCCTGTTGATATAAACAGGCTAGCTGAAATCCTTATCTGAGGCCACTGACCCAGAATCTCTGGCTTTATGAGTCACTATGGGATCTTTGTTTAAGTCTGAACTGTCTCAGAGCTGCTGAAAGATAAGCAGGAAAAGAACATCCAGGCTGGCAGAGTCAAACACCTGGCGACCACCCAGACATTTGGGTGGGTCGGCGGGGAAAAACTCAAACATGACAACAGAGTTTCCTACAGGAAGTCTCTGCAACAGGAACTGTCCTGATCACTCACAAGAGGCTCTGTTATTGATTATCCAGGTGTTACAGGTAGAGTCTTGACATGTCAGCTGTCTAAGTGTGACCAACCAACCTGGGACTCATTGGTCCACAGTCTTGCTGCTGGAAGCATTAACAGTCTGGAAACAGCAGCTGTGATAAATCTGTGAAAACACCATGAAATCACGATCAAACACCTGGCTCCACCAACCAATCAGAGCAGCCTGCAGCGGGAACATACGCACACACACACATGCAGCACACACACAGAGAAACACAAACATAAAACCACACACTGCTCAGAGAGAGTCCAGCAGGTGTGTGTTGTGACCTTTCCTCAGTTCTTTTATTACATCCATCACCCACACACACACACACAGAAACACACGTAATATCGTGACTCGGAGGTAAAGCCAGCAGTCTGAGCTGTCTAATTACAAAGCCAGTGGGAGATGCAGGTCTGAGCCAATCACAGAGTGACCCCAGAGACTCTCTCTGCTCTGATTTCTGTGAGTGAAACATGAGACGCCACCTCTCCACCGCTTCAACACCAAATCCCCTCAGATACTCACACACTCCTCTTCTCTTAAATCAGCTCAAGCTGTTTAGAGTTTTTTTTGTTATTTAAGCAACTTTCCCACATGGCTCCGCTGCCTCCGCTGCTGCTGCAGGTCAGTGATTTCCTAGAAGGCTGCTGGACAAACGCCACCACACATTCCTCTGCAGCTCCAGAACACGCTGCCTCCACAATCTGAAAAAACACTCTGAGGTGAACTCTGCAGTCAGCAGAGAGTTTAAAGGAACAGTCCAACATTTACAGAAACTCTGTGCAGTGTGAACCAGGTTTGACCTGGAGAATCTCCAGAGAGCTTAGAGTGTAAACACAGCTCACCTGGACACACCTGTGTACGACTCACAGGCCACTAACACACTGAGTCAACAGATACACCTATTGAGCACAGGTGAAAACAAACCTGATCAAATCAACTGTTATTATCCCTGTTACTGATAATGTTGCAGCCTGGAGGATGACCATGACACTGACTGAAAGCTCTCTGAAAACATCTGAGCTAATTTTACAGTAAAGATTGTTTTAATAAATCTTTTTCAGAAAGGTGTTTTCAGGTGCAACATGACGTGACTGGATGTTTGTGGTTCTGTGCAGTTAGCCAGTTAGCTTAGCTTAGCATAAAGACTGTAAGCAGGGGGAAACTGTTAGCCTCCACCTTCCTACAGCTCCACAGTCTTCTGATGAGCGTCTGGCTCCAGCAGCTGGTCTTTACCTTTGAGGCCCAGCTTGGCCTTGGTGTCCAGCAGGGCCTGTTGGACCTGCTGTGGCTGGGTGATGTCCACCTGGAGGAGGGTGAGGTTTGGGGAACAGGTCCTCTGTAGCTCTTTGGCTCCGTCTCCTGACAGATCCAAAACTGTGGCAAACACCTCAAAGCCCAGAGCATCCAGACGCTTTGCAGCTGCATTCCCGAAACCAGAGTCACAGCCTGCAGGGACAGAGACACGTTTATCACAGCTGTTTGTAACGTTCCTCTGCCGAGTCTTTACTGCTGATGATCGACAGACAAACTCCAATAAAATCATCAAACACAGAGAGATTGTTTGTGGAGACTGAAGCTGGAAGCAGCAGCAGATGAAACTGTTTTTACATGTTGGTCTGTAAGACACGCATGTGAGACTGGACTTGTTTCCTGGTTGTTTGTATTCGACAAGTTGTAAATATGACACTGAACGCATCAGTGAAATGTTCACAGACAACATGAAAAATAACACCATCTCTCCTGAACTTGAAACTGAACCATGGACAGGTCTCTGGTTCTGAACCTGGTCTCTGGTCTGACGAGCCTGATCTCTGTACGTCCTTCATTCACCTCAGCTGCTGTTAATAATCTTCATTCATTAAAATAAAACAGTTGTTTCTGATCATGATCCAGCTGCAGGGTAACAGCAGTTAATTTGTAGGAGACAGTTGAACAGACACATCAGACAAGAACAAACACAAACCAATTACAGATCCACTGTGACTGACACGCCAACTAAAACAAACACAAACCAGGAAACTTGTGATGAAACCCCTGCAGCCAGAGAACAGAAATAACAACACACATCCATTGTATAATTCAGTGTTTCATCCATGCATGTCAGCTCAATAGCTGGGTGGAATTACTATAATATATTATAAGTTACTGACAGAGGAAACTGGTCTATGAAATGGACTCAGAGTCCTGCAGGTCTGCAGCAGATTAGACAGGATAGTGAGGATCAGATTGTGGTCTAAACATAGTGTCTTCCTGCTGCAGCTCTTATCAGATATTTGGATCAATTACTGGTCTGGACGAAGCTGTATGAGGTCTGGCATCAGCCTTCTGCTCTCTTATAAACCAATCAACACAAATGGAATTACAGTCAGTATCGGTGTTGTAATTTACTGCCTCAACATCCTGAGCTGTGCAGTTCAGCTCTCTCTGTTGAGGAGCCAGCTCAGTTTTAAAGACTCCAGTTGAGTTGATCTCAGGTTAACTGTTGTTTCTGTCCAGCAGTGAACACCTGATACACTTTGTGACTGCAGAAGTCAGCTCCTGCCTACAAGGTCCTGGGTCAAAAACAGTCTGATGGTGATTCGGACATTAATAGACATTATACTGAATAGAGCTGAGTTTATTTCTTCTTTAGAAACTCTGATATT
This sequence comes from Lates japonicus, assembly GCA_033238685.1. Classification (NCBI taxonomy): domain Eukaryota; kingdom Metazoa; phylum Chordata; class Actinopteri; family Centropomidae; genus Lates; species Lates japonicus. The sequence continues at coordinate 113,535 of BRZM01000435.1, read as the reverse complement.
TCATGTGAAATGAGCTGTCCGCTGAAATCAAACATATCTGGGCTTGGTTCAATACTTTCCTGTTCCTCTTCAATCAATTAAAAACAGCCTGACAATGATACCATGGTCAGTAAATCCTTACCCTAACTATAACGTTATTTGTTCCTGCATCGTTTCAACACATTCCGCATCATTCATTCATTTCAGATCAGAGAACTTGAGTTCTGGAATATAGGTAGATCAGAGGTGTGTTTAAAACGACTCAAGAATGCCGATATACAAGGCATAATACGACTTTATGTTATCATTGTCAGGCTGTTCTTTAATTGATTGAAGAGGAACTGGTGAAAGTATTTGAACTGCTCGGTACATGTTGTTCAACGGACGAGCTTCCTCGGCCCTGTAATATCGGTTCAAAATGGCTTCATCTGATAAAACTGCTCACGCGAATCACCATGGGTGTTTTGACTCGGGTTTTGTGAGCGAAACTCTGCGGTCTGAAAGTGTTATTCATCGGGTGTTCTACGGACGAAAACGGCTGATTAACTCTGAGATCGGCAACTCTGCTGAGTCTTTAAAACGAGGCTGGCTCCCTCGGCAGAGAGGCTGAACTGGCTGGCTCGAATGTTGAACGATAATACAGCTGCTGATACTGATAATCATTGTTCGTTAATTTGTAAACGAAGGCCTGACCAGATATCACCGCTCGGTGGGCTACGCGCATCCAAACATCGATAGCTGCGGCGAAGACGACTATGTTTCGAACTGTTTTCCTCGGCCTGTCATCTGCTACCGAACCTGCGGACTCTGGAATCATTCCTCCTTTCTGTCGTAACTTCCTGTACTGTGTAATCTACCGCTATGGCTGTTTAATGCGCCAGTCTCGCTACTGGTGGATGACAGTATTTCTGTTCTCTGGCTGGGTTTTCATCTTGATTTCTGATTTTAATGTTGTTTAATTGACGTGCAGTGGATCGTGATTGATTTCGTGTTTCGTTAACGTGCGATGACGATGCGTTCAACTGTCACCAAATTGACAACGTTGCCGGTCATGATCGAAGGCTGACTTCGTTTTATTTAATGATGATTGTTAACGGCGGCTGAGGGTGATGAAGGACATGCGAGACTCGTCGACCGGGGTTCAGAGACCTGGCTCCATCGGACTAAATTTCAATTCGGGAGAGATAGTGTTATTTTCATGTTCGTGTAATTTGACTACTTCGTGCGTTCGTGTCATATTTAACTGTCATGCGAGCGCAAGTCGGTCTGCGTCTGGTTTCCGGCATCAGGCTGGTTTCATCTGCTGCTGCTTCCGGCTTCGGTCTCCGCAAACAATCTCTGTTTATTTTATTGGAACTGGCTCTGTCGTCGTCAACGTGAACTCGGCGGAAGGCGTTACGAAGCTGGCTGTGCCTGTCCTGCAGCCGACTCTGGACTCGATATGACGCAAAACATACCAGACGGTGTTTGCCACGGATTTTCGGATCTGTCGGGAGAGACGAACCCAAACTACGAGACACTGTTCAAACTGCCACTCTCAGGTGGACATCCTTGACCACCGGTCCAGCAGGCCTGCTGGTTTGCCAGACCCGGCTGGGCCTCAGTGAGACCACGGCGCTCGTCGAGACTGTTGAACTGTGGGAAGGTGGACTAACGATTTCCCCTGCCACGATCTTCGCTCAGCTGAAGCCCCAACTGTCCTGACATCGGTCACGTCGGCGCAGCTTTGCTGGTTGTTAACAGTCTTTACTGTGGGCAGATGTTTTCAGCGGAAAGCTTTCGGTCAGTGTCATGGTCATCTCGAACTGCGGCTATCGACGGCTGAGGATAACAGACTGTTCACTGTGCTCAACAAATTGTGGGCTCAGTATGACAATGATCTGGTGTCCAGGTGAACTGTGTTTACTCAACTCTCTGGAGATTCCGGGTCAGGCTTACCAGTTTTACTGCACCGAAGTTTCTGTAATCCCGGACTGTTCACTAAACTCTGCTGACTACAGGCCTGACGCTCAACTGAAGTCCACTCGGCTCAAAGTTGGAGCGGAATGTGTGTGGATGACTGACTGGCACCGTGCGGGATCAACAGGGCTGTTCAGCACCTCACAGAGCGCAGTCACGGACACTTTGGGATAATCCGTTAATAGCCGCATTTCAAGAAACACACTGCAGCTACATGTCTGTGTAGGATTATTTGGAGGATTACCACAGGAGATGAAAAAATTCCACAAAGCTGGGTAAAGTCGCTGTAAGCTCACCATTCCACCATCAGACACTGTAAGTCACTGTGAATTATTACAGTGATGCCTCTTGGAATTAAATGGCCCAAGTCGCTGTGTGAGCTTCAGAGGAATATTTACTTTCTGTTTGAGTTTTACAGATGGATCGAAAGTCTGACTGAATATTACAGACACCCACTGATCCCCATAGGACATAGTGTAATGATATAAAATGAAAGAATGATGTCAGTTTGTCGTACATTTTGCAGAGGCATCCTGCATTTAAGCCTCTGATTACTCATGGATTCAAACTATAAAGTTGATTAATTGATTAGTTGTTAACAGAAAATAAATTGTCCTTGATTTAGATGTTTTGAGGGTTCCAGGTTCTCAAATATGAGAATTAGCAATTTACATCATAGAAAATTGAATATCTTCAAATAATTTGAACAGTCAGCCAGAGGCTCAGCTGTAACATTACAACTCATCTGTGCTGCATCCCTGACATTTTGTCAGTTGCAGCCATAATGAAGTATATACTGCAGAATTTATTTTAGATAATGCAAAAAATATGGTGTGTTTCAATTGCAATATACCGAATACTAACGTGTCCTAACACAGAGATGTGGTGGGATGTTGTAGGAATGAATGTGACATTACATCAGGGATGGTAGGTTGGTTGGTTGGTTGGTTGGTTGGTGCACCACTTTGGTCCAGATTGAAATATCTCAACAACTATTGGATCTATTGGCATGAAATTTGGTGCGAACATTCGTGGTTCCCAGAGGATGAATCTAGTGACTTTGGTGATCCCCCTGACCTTTCCTGTGGCGCCACCATGAGGGTTGGCAGTTGTGCCAATGTGAAATACTCCATTGTCACAAACACCTCACTGTGCGCCACACCTGAATCAATCAGTCACAGCTCCTCTCCCCAACTTTTTATCTTGTATGATCATCAGGTCAAAATCCAGAGTAAAGTACAAGTACCTCAGTACTGTATGAATGCAAGTACCATACACGACTAATTGCTTGTGCCACTGGTCAACGCATGCTGGTGTTGGTAAATCACTTAAACCACCACTGTTCCTAGGTACAGTGTCACAGAGCTGCTGACTCTTTGTCTTGAATTGTTGTGAGGATATAACAGTGCATCATGCAACAGTAACCCTCCCACTGTGCAGGAAAATATGTTTGAGAAAGCAGTTGTTGTTGATATTTTAAAACCTCCCTCCATTTATTGAGTGGGTAGTGTGAACTGGCGTAGGTTGGCCTAACAAATTTGTTTCTGGCTCAAGAGATCACAGGAGCGACAGTTCCTCTGGAAACACTGACCCTGATCTTGAAGTGGTGGATGCAGCTGTATAGGTGGGAGAGTTTTCCTCTCCTCCAGTGGGTGTGTTAACTGATAAGGCCAGACAGTCCCAGCTGTCCACACTGCTAATGGCAGTGATGAGAGCAGACTTATCCACTGTAAACAATGCCAGGTGTGGGATGTTTGGATTGAAGGGGCGTGTTCGGCTTTTTCTTGCATGTTTTGTGCAGCTGGGGAATGCAGCTGAAATTTTAGGACCTTTCTTGTGTCAAAGTCATCAATGTCATCGGGGTGTCAATTGGCTTCTTCATCTACATCTTTCTGTGCAGACCTGATCAGCGGGAAAATACTTATTCAGGCCAACCTCCTCACAGACCAGAAGACTGGATGGTACTTCTCTTCCATCTGTTAAGACTTGCATTTTCTTGTGTGAACACTAGGAAATTGTACTCTGTAATATAACAATTTAACTCAACTTGAAACGTTTGTGTAGAACGCTACTTCACCCCATGGGTAGATCACTGGTTGTATTTCACTGAAATGAACCTGAAGATTTCACTTTGAGCTGTTTTAATGTTGGCCAAGCTTACAGTAAAACCTTTGTGCGGGCAGGCAAATCTCAGGCACCTGACCTGAAGCACCACATCAGCTGATTAAAAACATCCATAGAACAAGACAAACTACTGCGTGTTAAAGACTAAACCACAAAGGAGTTAAATTAGGTGAGAGAAATCTATAAGGAAATGTTTGAGATGCCTTACGAACTTGTCGGTGACACTGTGCTCAAATTCAACCATTTCTCTCTGGTTAACAAATGTAAGAAAGCTGTGCATTTTAACAGTGATGACTTTGAAGAAGCCATTCCGCGGTTTCTCTGTGAAGAGAGACTCCATGCTGACCTGACATCTCGCTTTGGTCTGCTAACATGTACAGCTGCCTCAGGATCTTCACAGGTGTGAAAGCCTCTGAAAAGAGATTCAGTGGACTGCTTGTGCTGTGTGTGTTTTGTGGCTGCGGATCTACTGCACAGCCTCAGTGGGCTTTAAAAGTCATAAAATACTTCCTTTCAAAAGCGCGGTTATTAAGGATGAATATTATAACAACTCATGTTTAAACAGATTCCAGTTATTTATCGTTTGGGTGCTTTTGTTTTGAGCCTCAAAGGTAATGACACAAACACTTATGTCTTGAAGCTCTTATTTTAACAGAAAGCAGAGCAGGCAGTGTGAGATGAGCTTCAGTGTATTACTTTAAATCAAAATGAAATTTAGTGATTTAAGATACCATAAAATCAATATTCTCTCTGCTCAACACCATGTACACCTGGAAATTAGAGCTGATGCTTATGCAGAAGATACACACTTGTACAGATGCCTTTTACACACAGTTTGTGTGCGAGCTTATTATGGGTCATCTTATCTGAAGAATGAAATGAAATATAGAAAATCAGAACAGAGCAGGACTAGAGAGAAAAAGGGATACCAATTATTATTGAAAGAGTCTAAGTCAGAAGAAGAAATAAAATGTGAATGGAAAATATGAAGAATATGCAAAAAATCAGCAGAAGGGCTTTTTATCACCCCCTCTGTGAATGGGTCCAACCATGGGACCAGTTTGGACCTGAAGACTAAAATCTGTCACTATTATGGGAAGAGGGTGAGAGAGGGATGAAGGAGTAGTGAGTGAAGGAGGAGGAGTATTCCTTTCTTCTGAGGACAATGAAGATATGGGCTCATTATCTGCTTACTGACTTTCTTTATGAGGGTAGTTGGAAATATGAAGCATGTAACTAGATGGCCTCAATTACATTTTCTTATACTCTGGAGTTTCATCTCTAATGAGCAGGTGTGCAACGTATGCTGGTGTTTGTCCTTGTTAGTACCTGATTTATGACTATTTATCCCTCCTTGACCCATATAGTCTTAATCCAACATAGATGTATGCAGGTGATTTGTTTGAAAATGTATGTTAGATGCTTAAAGCACAACTATAAACTATGTTGAGAACTTCATTACAGGAGGTTTTCTCTTAAAGGGCTATTTGTAAGTTTTCTCTGCCGTTGGCTTTGTAGCGATAGCAAAACTTACAAATAGCTCCTTTTAAGCTGTTATCAATCAATATTTTTATATTCATTTTTATATTAACCCATGCATGGACATATTTTTCAAACTAAAGTTATGAAAAGTTAATAATATTATGAGCAATAAAGGAGTGTATGTGAAGATCCTGCATGAGAATTAAAGAGTTGGACTGCAGACAGATAAGATAACCCTGTGTCCAAGAAATTCTGTTTGTATGCTTCTCATTTGCAGCAGCAAAGGCAACGTAATGAGGACATGTCTATGAAAATATTAATTGACAACAAATGAACAGTGAAGTCATCACATTTTGTTATTTTTTCTACAATATCTGCTCGGCTAAAGCATGTTTAACATTTATCATGGCTTTGTTTAGGCATTCACAACACCTAGTTAATGTTAAGGAAAGATTGTGATGTTTGATAAATATAGAAAAAGAGACGTAAAGCGAAAGCTTGGAGGTGTTTAATTTGCCAACATTTAACTGTACAGGAACCAGAGTCTCCGGTGTTGAAGTCCTCCACCTGTAAGTCTACTTACCTCTTCATGGCTTAGGGTACAAAACTCAAAAGAATATTGATCCTTGTACATAATCCTGACAGCAATTACATTTCCCTCGAAGCATATTTGACAAGACAAATCAGGAGTATATGAACATAATATCTAAGAGACAGGGCTGAGTGAGTTACAGGAGGCTGAGTTTTACCAGAGCTGATATTTAAGTTTAATCACAGTTGAACAGAGCTCAGTAATATATGATGCACAGTATTGTCTATGATACAGTGTGAGTGTTTTTCTTTGTGACACACAGCATGTGTGGTTGCACTGTACTTGTGTGTGTGTGTGTGTTTCTACTTTGAGCTGATCCAGAGGTGTATTAAATATTAGTTTCATGAGTGCACGTTGTTTCAGGGGAGTAAAGCGTGATGCTTTCAGGGGTTTAGGAGCAGCACTGTAGGTTCACTCGTTATTTTTTCATTTTATAAAATCAGAATTTTTCTCTCCCTCTCTCTCTCTCTCTCTCTCTCTCTCTCTCCCTCTCTCTCTCTCTCCCTCTCTCTCTCTCTCCCTCTCTCTCTCCCTCTCTCTCCCTCTCTCTCTCCCTCTCCCTCTCTCTCTCTCTCTCTGTCCGAGGCATATTTACCGGCAGGAGTTCATGAAACATTTCATATTCTATTCTACTCGGTCAGATTGGCAATGCACTGAGTGTGTAAGGTGTTTACTTACAATGCAGTTAAGCTGCTTAAAGCTACACTCTTGCCTCTGATTTAAGACTTAGCCCTCCATCTAAAACCCCTCTTTGCACGAGGGCTCAGTCAGACACATTGTTTGAATGTGTCCACCAAATAATCACCACCATTCTTCTGTAATCCAGTGGAAAGATGCACTGCAGGCTACAAGTCTGGAGTGTCATTATGTTGCAGCGTATGATGATGAAAACCCAGAGGAAATTTGCATTTTCCTGACACTCCCTTCATATACCAGGCAGTCTGCCATTATTTAAAACATGGCTGCGATCCCATTTAATACTTTGGACCCGATTAACAAAACAGACATAAAAAATCTCACCCCTCGTCCTCAGTTAAACCGGAGTGCACATATTTCATGCACATGCTCTTGGAATCAGCACAACATACTCAGTCCATCATTTCACTTCACTTAAAGCAACATTATGTAACTATTTCACCTTAAAATATTAGCTTCAGATGGTTCACTGACTTGTACCAGGGAGAACGGAGCCTCTGTTGTTGCTCTGTGTAACTCTGGTTCTTCAGGTTCGATCTCCCTCTAACTGAGTGAGAGTCAGCAGCTTAAACTGCTGGAATCAGACCCAGAGAGTTCAGAGTGATGCTGAACTGTAGATCAGTTAAAAAGACTTAGAAGTCATTAAACACCAGCGTTCATCTCTAATATCCAGGAAACTGATGGAAACATCAAGAGTTAGAAACAGAGATTGATTTGTTTGTTACAGTGACAGCTGTACAAAAGCACATTTCATTCATTATGATCATTTTCTGACATTATTTAAGCTCAGAGTCCCATCAACATATTTCTTCGATCCCTGGGTCACTGACAGATATTCATGGTGTGTTATAACCTTGGGGACACAATAGCAAAAAACCCTGTATAGTCACTAACATATCAAACTCACCCTGAACATAAGAATATATGACATTCCTGCATAAAAAATGGGACTGTGTTATAACCCTGTAAATAAAAGGAGTGAAAGGTTTGAAAGGACGAGGGAGACGTGAAAAATGTCTGATTTAATATTTGGCACATCTGCCTTTGTGCTGCACGTGATTAAAGCTTCTGAATTGGCTGTTTTTTTTAACAGGACTGTCCTTTGGATAATTTAAAATAAATACACAAGGAGTTTTTGGTATTCAGCTTAGGTCCGTACCTCTTAACATTCACAGCATACTGGTGATATTTAACGCACTCACGACTGAAAATCGTCTTTTCAGGAGTCTTAATGGATGCCTGTTGAGCCTGGGAGTGGAACTAAAATGTGAAGTTTGTGCTCAGTGATGAAGAGAATTACTTTTAAATCGTGTCCTTGTGTCTGCAGCTTCTCTTTCCTTCTCTTTGAATTTGAGGTAACGCATAAAGGAATTCCCTCAGTGCTGACCAAAGCCAGACTTTCTCTCCCAGAAATGCAGTGCATCTCCGGGCTGAGAGGACAGCGCTCCACCAGGAGCTTGTCATGTTGATAGAGCTGCACAGCTCCAATATCCTCAGGGCCTGTTTTTTTTTCTTCTCCCTCCTCTCTCTCTCTCTCTTCTTGATATACCTCTCCGTTTATTTCACGCCTATCACCATGTCTGTTCATAGAGATACTGTCTCTTCCTGAACCGTAATCTGTCCCAAGGATGATGTTAGTCCCTTTCTTTCTCTCCCCAACCACTCTCCTCATTTCAGCTGCTCCTCCCTTCATCCTTTCACTGCTCTCTGGAGAGGAGGAGGAGGGAATAAGACAGTTTTTCTTTTATGTAAGCAGAATATAGACAAGAGGAGAAGCATGCGTGTCTGCACTCTATCACATAACCTCCATTACAACTCCTCCTCCTCCTCCTCCTCCTGTGCTCTGTGTGTTTTCTTGCCTTTTGTCTTTAAGTTTGTCTGTAACCCTGTTTGAATGAGATATTGCTGTCTCACATCACGACACAGCCTCTCTGTCACCCCTCTGCTGTACTTTACACCCACTGAACCAGAACAGATGTGCAGTAACATCAGCCGGGTCTCACTTCATCTGTCTGTAATGACTCACTTTATCTGTGGATGTGTTTAAAATCTGCGTCTTTCCTCAGAGCTTTCTCTGAACTCTCGTCAGCTCTACCAAAGTGTACGTCTGCTTTCATTAAAACTGACTTTTCTGTGCTGCTGTTTTGATATTTTTAAAAAGTGATGAAGCTATTTCTGATCATTAGGAGGCAACTTGTATTTTCTCCTTTCTGCCACAGTAAATAAATGCGACTGTTCCCGGTGCTGTAGTGTTGGTAGAGCGAGCCTCGTGTCCCTGAACAGCATCAGGTGGGAGATACTTGTGTGCATGCATATGAGTGCATAGCTTTGTGTGTACTCATGTGTGCGCTTTATAGCAAACAAATGGGATTTAACCAGTTGGGGACAGAGAAAAGAGCAGAGAGCACGCGCTCTCCTTTTTAATGTTTTATTTAAATGAGCTGTGTGACACTGGAACCAAAGATAAGCCACAGTCATTATTTTGTCGTGCAACACACTTTAAAGCTCCTGCCCAGTTTCCACTCAGTCTTCAGTGAGTGTGTTTTCTGTTGGTGTTGTCAGGCTGTTTGATTGTACCACGCTGAACTTCCACTCTGTAGTTCATGTTTGTGGGTGATTATCTTAAAGGGAACTGGGACTCAGCCTTGCATTTGTGTCCATTATAAGTTTTGGAGATGTGGACTCTGGTAAGAGAGACATCAATGGGAGCAGGGAGCATGAGCCTCCTACAACTCCCAAAAAACTGAACTGTATCAGAAATCATCTCAGACACTTGTGTTTGAGCCTGACTCTACTTTCTAAACACAACTTTTTTTGCAGGACGGCCCAGAACTCTCTTTGGATTAGAGCTGTACAGGCTGAAGCCTTGTTTCAATAAAAAACCTGGACAATATTTAGATATTTAAATGGGTCAAATTTGACCCAAACACAATAGGACTGTCACTGTGTGTTAACAGAATATTGAAGTGGAGAACATAGACACACTCCTGCTGACTGTACAGATGTTAGCTGTAGCTAGTTAGCAAGGTATGTGTGGAGGAGTGTGTCTGTGTGTAGGCTCAGACTCTAATGGATCTCAAACCTCAACAGGAACTCTGTTTTTTTTTCTATTATCTTCCTCCAGTCTCTCTACTTTTTCTTCTTCTCTCTGCAAGTTTATGAAGTGGAGTCATAAAGCCGCGGGATAAACGCACATTTTTCGCTCGACTTGAAACATTTTTGACTCCTACGGATTCTTCTTTGCTTCAGTTGGCGCTGCCTCAGGCGTCTATTTGTGCCCACTCACGTCTTATCATGAAGTTTTTTAATGTCTCTACAACAGAGGTGGCCAGTAAAATGTTATCAGATCAAATCGTGTTAATTATAAGAGGCAAGGTTAACCCGTCATCTCCCTCTCTTTCATCCTCTCCTCTGTCTGTCTGGACTTTCATCTTCTCCATCCCTCAGATTGTCTTGTACTATACATATATTCTTAACAATTGTCTGGCTCAGACTGCACACTTTCCAGCTGCCTTTATGCTAAATTGAACACACGGTCGATTGAAGCAGAGTGAGCACATCTCCAGATGTATCTGAATATTCAAAGACTGGACGTCTGATCACAAAGAAATACTGAGGAGGCGCCGACAGTCAAGGTCTCTGTTACCTAATGGAGTGAGAGGGGGGAAGACAGTGTGCTAACGGGGAGGGAGGGGGGATAAGTAGCAGAGGAGAAGGTGAGAGAGGGAGGCACAGAGGGAAAGACTGGTCTGTAGCATGATGGGAGAAACAGGCATAATGTGTGTGTGTGTGTGTGTGTGCATGTATTTAGGAGTTGAAGCTATTAATAGCGAGGTGATCGTACCTGCTTCAGTCTCAGTGGAGCTGACCCAACAGTGCTGGGACACTCTTGTTTGTGAGTGTGTGTCTTTGTGCATTATCACACACGACAGTGATACCAACATTATTTCTGTTGGTTTGTTTTGGCCTTGTATCCACACTAAGTTACTCTCTCAACCTCTGAAAGCTTTTTTTTTTCAATTGGTTTTTGATCTTTTCTGAGAATCTTGCCGAACAGTAGAATAAGTCTTTTTGAAACAGAGGACTTAAAATAAGAAAATAAAGATGATAGTGAAGATGTTGTATGAAGTATAAGGAAGAAAATTTAATGGGACAGTTTGGAATCCTTTGAAATCTTAGTTTTAAACTTTCTAATCCCATTTTTTGCTTTGTAAATCAAAGTTAAAAATGTTCAGATGTTGCTTTCAGCCATTAACTAAGATGTAAAGACATTAACAACAGCTTAAAGACAAGTTTGAACCAGAAACCCTGATCTCAGAGCTGTGATAAAGGCTGAGTAAAACACCTGGTTGAGTTAATAAGTAGCAGAAATAATGACAACTGACCTTCTCAAGTCCCGGAGCTCTCTCCACAGTCAGACTGACCATAGCTACTAATGGGACAAATCCCAGTGGGATGTAAAAAAGTCCAGTCTGTCACAGAGGAAAAGTCCAGGGCTGAACCTCTGTCCCAGACCAACTGAGACTGACTGTCTCATTGAGCTGCCTGAGGTTCAGTCTTGTTTTACTACGGTTTCTATCGCTCTCCCTCTTCGTCTTCTTTGCCTCCTCAGACAACAGTGCTCTAGTTGTTCTGTCAACCGCCATTGCCACCACCTGGGGAAAGCTACTGATAGCTACAGAGAAAAACAAAAGCACCTCTTCCTGTTTTGGTTGCAAGTAAAGCATTAGACACAATCAGAAATCAGTGATAACTTAGCTCTCATGTCATCCATCTATACAGTCATTGGTTGTTAACCATCACTTGTAGTAACAAGCTGCTTTAAGCTTTAAGCTTTAAGCGCATGGCTACCACAGAAAAGGTTAGAAACACGTATGTGAATGAGTTCCTCTGAGATATAGTCATTCCAGAAGCAAATATTCCTCTCAGCATGTCTTAGTGTAAATCTCTATTCCCTGTTGTCTGTTGTGAGTCTTCAGTTTGACTCTCAGTTAACTGGTGAGTGAAGGAAAAGAGGCAGAGGAGAGGAGGAATGTTTGCTGTTAATAATTCAGATTAAAAAGCTATTGAAAATATGACATATTCACATAAAACGCAGACAGGTTTCAGAGATGAGACTCTCCTCTTCAAGCCTTGCAGCTACAGTAATGTGTGTGTGTGTGTGCTTGTGTACAGGATGTTGTGTGTGTTGCCGCCTGCTGTATTCATTGCTTCGGCTTAGCGAGGCAGTGGGGAGGTGCTGAAATGTCACGCTGTCTGAAAAAGCTAAGCCAACTGACTGTGGAAAGTCTCAGGAGGAACTGGGAGGAGGAAGGCGAACTGGAAGCCACTTCAGAATATGAAAGTGCTGAGTGAAAGGTGGAAAACATCACAAATCTCTTCATACAATGAGCGCTCGCTAAGACTTTATGCCTCTTTCTCCCTCTCATGCACACACACACACACACACACACATATATGCGCACCATCTATTGCCTATAATCACATTCCAGAGTGTTTCTTCTGCTAAATTGAATTGTAATTGGCAGACAATGGGCGTGACATCAGAATTCACCAGCTGGCTCTTATAAAACAGCTTTATCTAAATTAAAGTTCGTGACCATGCTTACTGATGAGCTAGGCGTTAATGAAAGAATAAAGGAGGAGCAGGGGCGCAGCACATATAGAAACATGGAGGCAGAGAGGAAGATGTGTACTAACTCTTTGTGCCTTCAGGGTGGGTGCCCCTTGGGACAGTGTCATTAATAATTATTGGTGTGACAGCAGCAGCGGAGATGTCTACTTCTTGGCTGTGTATACAACTATACCTAGGCAAACTCATAACCCAGAATAGTAGGGCTTTTATTAAAAAGAAGAGAATGTAAATACTGTTTGGATTACCAAGTCTATATTTTCACCAACTGCTGTGTACCTTAATTGAAGAACAAATAATAGAAACTGCACTATATTATTGCAACCTGCACTTTATTTGCGTGAAATAGTTTATCAAAATGTCCATGATGGAATAAAAAGTATTAAGGCCCCTGGTATGACATGAGTGCAAACAATCTCACAGTGCAATGTGTCAAGTTTCCAATGTATAAATAAGCGTTGCATGGCTGGCGTCTAATTATGAATCCTGCAGTGTCAAGATTGTAATTACCGCTCGTTATAGAATGACCCCTCATACTCCTTTCCACCAAGATGGAATTGGATTCAGTGTCAGTTCGTGCACCTAATTTTCCAGCCAAATCTGGAGCAACAACCCAAAATAAATTGGTTTGGAAACTGAAAAGTTAGTTCCCAACTGGAGACAAAAAATATAGCAGGTTTTCAAAGCGTGTAAGTATTCTACAGGTTGGAAAGAGAGGATGGAAAGGCATGTATGAGGCCTGCGGGAAAAAGAGCATACAGGTAATCAATTGCTGCCTGGAGTTAATGAAACATCTTCAATTACAGTGGTTCCACTCAAAACTGATGAAACCTAGGTTGATTCTGGATGAGTACCAGGGGTTTGAAAGTCCTGAATGGAACCAGTTCAAGAACTAGACCTGATTTGGTGGGAAAAGGGTATGAGTGTCTTTATGTAGGAATAGAATGAATGAACAAAGGGTGATCGTGGACTGGGATATTTTAAGACAGGGCTGATGGGAATGTCATTCGCTCTGCAGGTATTTGAATTTATAAATCAAAGCATTGAACAACATCAAATCTGACAAGACACTGATGACCTAGAAAAATCAACTGATAATCAAAAACCGTGGAATTCATCCTCTGGGATCATGAATATCTGAACCACATTTCAAGAGCAATCCATGAATAGTTGGTGAGAGATGTTTTCAATAGTGGATCTTCTCAAGTGTAGGTGTCTCAAAAAATAAAAAGCATAAAGGTTGAAATGCTGATCAAAACACATCTTTCTCATGAGAGGTGAAAGATTTGAGGAACCGGAAATGAGAGCAATTCATGATGGAAGGGTTCTGGAGGCAATCGCCTGCTAAGCGTTTGATTAATAATGAAATCTTTTGCTGTTTCACCACAGAACGATTGATCGTTACAAGTTTTCACGGCTTCCAGTTCAAAGCGAGGTTTTGTTGCCTCTTCAAGTCAAGGACTCAGTGTTTTTCTTGTAAAGGTTGGTGGTAAAGGAGGTTTTGAGAGCAAGACGGAATAGGGAGAGAGAGGGAGGAGGAGAAAAATGTGCTTGAGAAAAGAGAGAAGAGTGAGAATGTCAAAGAGAAAGATCACCAAAATGCTTCAGGAATCGACTCCAGCCTTATTGGCCCCTTATGTGAGAATCTGTGCAAGCTAGCAGGTCCAAAGGTTGTCACACCTTTTCAAATACCACATTAATACCCTCTCTGTAACCCGTCTCAGCCTACTTTTGTAATACGTCCATTTTCTCATTAAATTGCCAAAGCCTGTCATCACGCCTGTCAGGCTTTCCATTCGCATTTCACAAAATGGAGCGTCTGATACATTCAAGCTCTCGCTGTTGGAATGAGTTCAGACAATTCTGATTAAGCGCAGGTAAATCTCTATGTTGCAGTGTACTGGGTTTTAAAGCTAGTGGCTGTAGCAGCATTCCAGCTCTTTTCGTCAACCCAGCTTGTGACAGAAGAGAGTAAAGGCTAAGAAGACTTAGGAAGTATTCAAGAAAAGTTTCTTATACCATCAGATTAGAAGTTTGAATGAGAACAAACACTTCCACTACTTCCGCGTCATTGTCTTTGTGTAATTCC
>BRZM01000435.1:59732-80730 GCA_033238685.1 Lates japonicus | reverse complement strand
TAAACTGGGTAATTTGCCAACTTTCCGGGACTTTGACACCTGTGTTCATGCGGCTGGTGCTGATCTAAATTTAGAATATGGATGACCCCAGGAGCAGGATTCATATTTCAAAACACACGTTGTTTTTTACTAAGGTTACAGAAGCTTTAAAACTGGTAAACCAGACATGAGGACTTCAGCTCTCTGTGATCTCGTTCAGCGAACCCTACTGATAAAGCTCCACCAAAACCAAATATTTCACTAAAAAGACTTGCAGATGAATTTCACTGTATAACTTACTGTCTGTTCCTTGTGCAAAGTCATGATGTTGTCTGTCTTGTGCAGTTTAATTAAAAACTGAGGCACAGGCAAGTCTCCTGAGAGACTGTGTCTACTCACCCCATACATGTTGTGCAGTGTCTTCTTTGTTTAGGAAACTTGCTTTATGTTTAATTTAAGAGCCCGTACAGTACAGTACATGTGATATGACAACGTCAGGTTCATGAAGGCTGTAGATTTGTAAATTGCCAAGATTACACGTCATCATCATCACAAACTCAGCCTTCCTCTGGATAGTCTCCTCCTCTCCCCTGCCCGACTCTGACTCTCTCCTGTTTCCTCGAGCGTTTTTTCTTTGCCTCAGGCATAGCTAAACTCATGACTTTCCTCTAGGCTTACTTTGGACAGTTGTGAGAACCATATAGTTAATTAGATTGCTGTTACAGATTAGACTTTGGCCCTTTATGTCTAAAGAAAACACAAAGTAAAGCTGTCAGGTTGTTTGTGCGTGTTTACCTTAGGTTTAACTACTTCCATATGTATGTGTATGTGTGCATATGTGTGTGTGTGTATGTGCCGTGTGTGTGTGTGTGTGTGTGTGTGCTGCTTTCTTAACTTTGCCAACTTGTGATGCAGTGTGAAAATACAGCGTTGTATCATGGCAGATCCAGTTCAATCTCACTGGTTCATATTTATTTAGTCTCTTGACTCTCTGTGCCATGGGCGTTTGTGGAATGTTTATTGTCTCGTATTGTGTGAGAAAATATACAACCTTTTTCTGTGTGTGTGTGTGTGTGTGTGTTAATCAATATTGTTTCATGTTGGCTTTATTCTTGATCTTGTTGTTGTCTCTGTGTGTTTGTATCTGCTGTATGTGTGCAGATATGCAGATAGTTTCACATGTCAGGTTGTAGTTTGTGTGACAGCTGGTGATTAAACTATTGGGTCTATTCTTAGATCAGTAATTTCTTCATGTCACTGTTTTGTTCAGCATTTTCCCCTATGAACTCGGTGGACTGAGATCAGCCATGTCAGGTTTAACTCAGCGTGTTGACCTGGACTCCACACTCCCCAGATCCGCTCTGATCCAGCATCTGTAGTCAGCTACGGAATCCTGGTGCTAGACACCACAGGACACACCTCAGAGAATCTGTTGTTTTTGGCAGCATGAGGGTGGACCTGCATGATGGGCAGGTCCCACAGATGCTGGATCAGAGGCGTCTTACATAGATAAAAGTAAATCAAAGCCTGGAGAGGTTCCTCCTTTTCTCCTTCGGGCTCTAATGTTTTTTTTTCTCATCTCTGCTCCCCAAATATAAAGTTAGATATACAGTTTCATTATATCTATTGCTACAGCTGCTATAATGTTCTTGGGGCTCCACTGGACCCTCACACACACACACACACACTTAGGACACACACACACACACAGTCACTTATCAGCATGTGATTGCATCCTAGATCTGGAGGCCGATTGAACACCTGTCAGTAGAGGCAGATGAGGGTTTAATGAGTTCATTTATTAAACAGTGAAACAGTCTGGATGGATTCTGCTCCATGCATCTCTATGTTTGGTTATCTCCCAGTTTCATCAGCGTTAATTTCACACACACACACACACACACACACACAGGTATCTAGTTGTGTCACAGAAGCTGAGGATCGAACACAGACAGACGTGTTTCTCTCTCCGAGCTCAGGTGTCTTCTTCCTGTGTGCTGGGAGCTGTGGAGACAGTTGAGTGTGTGTGTGTGTGTGCTGTTGACAGACGATTATTGAGCTTCTCCTCCACAGGTGCACAGCCTAAGGCGACTCAATCATGGTCATCAACAGAAATCCATATCGCCCACTGTGAAGTGTTTGCTCTGCTGTGGCACATGTGTTTGTTTGTGCTCTGTGTGAGTGTTTCCAGACAGCGTGCTCCCAAACAAAGACACCGCCTGCAGAGAGATGATATTTAACCTGCAGGGCTGGACACAAAAAAGGCAATACCTTTACAGTATCAGTCTACATGTATATAACTGCTTTTCAGTTAATGCTAAAGCAGTTATTCAGCTGACCTTCATCATCATGTAAACTGATCATCTTTGGTTTTTGAACTGTTGGTCAGACAAAATAAAACATCATCTTGGGTTCTTTTACATTTTTCTCAAATTTTATTTACTCAAGAAAACTTAATCAAAAGTTTAGAAACTTAAAGGATGTGATGATGTTAGAAATTAGTGAGAAATGCTTGTTTTATTCAGTAACATTCAGTTAAACAGCCCAAAAACGTAATTTTTTTTTTTGACGTTCGTTTTGTGTGTCAGAGGAGATGGTTTAAAGGGGCACTTTGCCATTTGGGGAAAAATGCTTAAATGAGAAGATTGATGACAACCAGCAGCTAGTTAGCTTAGCTTAGCATAAAAACTGGAAACCGCTAGCCTGGCTCTGTTCAGTCACAGAATCCACTTACCACAACCTGTGTCTTATCTTGTTTGTTTCATCTTTACATAAACCAAAGTGTTAATATGTCAGTTTGCTGTTTTAGTGGGTTTAGTTTTATTTTCTTAACTGGTCTGACTGATTAAGTATTAGCATCAAAATGTGATGCTGTGGATCAGTTTTCTCAGACAGTGCTGACTTGTGATTTTCAATGACCTGAAACAGAAAAACCATAAATGTTGTTAACTTGAAACTTTCTGTGTAATCACTCAAAGACTTGAGCTGCACATGTGGGAGCTGTAACACTCATCTCCTTCTACCTTAGGTCACAAACTTATCGTAGTTATCTCAGAATAACTTGAATGATATTATTCATGTTTTAATGTGTACATCACTTTAATGCTGCAGCTGGTAGAGTAGGGTCTGATTTTAGTCACTGCTTGAATTCCATTTCCTCTTCTCCTCCCTTTCTCACCTCTGCATCGTCTGTTTGTTCTGACACAGACTTTAGTTCGCTCAGAGTCAGACCATCATGAACCACCTTAATTCAGGTCTGTCGCTTCCTCCTGACACAGCAGGAGAACTCATTTCTTCCTTTATCCCGTGCTGAGGGTGAAGAGCCTATATTTTTTGGCTGATTGAGCGTCGCTTTTCCAAACCTCCTGCATCTCTCCCGGCCAGTTTATCACGTCCAGCAGCTCACAGAGGACGCTGCACCACCACTAATCTCTCTCTGTCTCTACTCATCTCTCTTATTCTGCTCTCATGCATTAGATTTAGAGATTCATCTCTGCCTTTCTACACCTTTTTACTCTCAAGGTCTTTCTCTTTTTACCCACACAGACCCTCCTAATGAGATTTGGTGCTTTCCTGCAACAAATAGAGTAACAGCAGGTTGGATGTTCTGATAGTTTGATTTCCTTTCTCTGTAAAATAATAAGGGTTGTCAGTCTTTCCCTGTTTTATATGTGTATAAACACAGACTTAAACACATCGTGGCTACCAGCTCAGAGCCTCAGACACAACATGATTGGATTTTTTTCGTGTGTTTTCTCGTGCAGAGGAAACATTGTGTCCTTGAGGGAAATCAAACACTTGTCTGGCCGGTTGACTGTACACACAGAGGCCTCCGCGTCATTTATTAAACCTCCCTTTCCTGCCCAGAACTCCGCCTCGGAGATGTGTCAACTGGATTTTATGTGTTTACACTCATCACTTTGCTGGGAATTGGGGATTTCAGTAGATGTGTGCTGTCGTCTTTGGTGAACAAATGCACATGAAATGAAAAGACCCGAGTGTCCTGATGTTAATCAGAGGTGGTAAATTCCACTAAAGGTCAGTTTGGCTGTTTTCAGTGACAGTTTTTACCACTCATTAAAGCTCTGATTTAAAGGGACGTGATATTAATATTATCTATCCACAGGCTGCATTTCAGCTGAGGGATCAGTTTCTTTCAGCAACTAATGATTATTTTCATTATTGATCAATCTGCAGAGGAGTTTCCTGATTGTTCTGACTATTAAATGTCAGAGAAATAATTTTCTCCCAATCCCCAACTAAAGATAATCATGTTTCTACTTTGTTTCCATCGTTTTAGCTTTGACTGAGGCTCTGCTGGAAGTTTATCTCGACGAACAAACTCCTAATGTTCATGTAATGGTTGTAAAAGGTAATGCAGTTGAGAGTTGAGAAATTAAAGGAAAACTCCACATAAAGTGTCTTAGGAAGGTGTTGGGCCACAGTGAACTGATTCTCCAAGTCTCTGAACTCCACTGCAGAGATGGAGCAACATTCCTCCCAAACATTTTCCCTGAGGATGAAGAGCGCTTCCAGAATCTCCCACACGTGTTGAAATGTGATGACTGCTCATCATCTCTGTCATCCTGTTCCTTCACTTCCTTTAATCTGTCTCCTGTCTGTGTTTTCTTTCACTGATTTTCTGAGAAGTTGGATGGAAAGGACGTGATGAAAGCTCGGCTGAACTGTCAGTAACTACTGTAAAGAGTAGAATTCATTTGTTAGGAGTGATATAAATGGAAATCTGTTTTTATATTTTAAATCAGTTACTGGTCACAGTGTTATACACATGGAAACAAAGGGAAACAAAGACAGAGAAGACGAGTGCATGTGGGACATAACCGAGTGAAGAACATGCTAATCACCCCTCTTTAATAATTCATAGCTCCTTCTCCTCCTCTCGCTCACGTTCTTTAAACTTGCAAACATTTCATTATAGTCTCCAGCTTATTCTTTTTCTCTGTCCCTCGTTATTTGCTTTGAAAGGTCAAATTCATATTTACATTTTTGAGTGTGTGTGTGTGTGTGTGTGAATTACTTGAGTTACAAACACAGCAACTGTGTAACTGTAACTACTGTTACTGCAGCTACTGCGGACTTCCATTACTATGACAACTGTAGTCACAGCTCGAAGTACTGCTGTAACACTGCACAGACAACTGTCCAGTTATTGTTTGTTATCAGTTAAAAATCTGTTTTATTACGATATTTAGATTAACTGATCATAGTTTTACAAAAAGCAGAAATTGAAATGAAGTGTACAAGTACTTCTGAATGATATTAAAGTAAATGTGTAGTTACTTTCAAAGTGATTTAAACAAAACACTGGCGATCTGAAAATATGATGGAAGACTAAAGATGATTGCTTGTGCCACTGATACTACTACTACTACTACTACTACTACTACTACTACTACTACCACTACTACTACTACTACTACTACTACTACCACTACTACTACTACTACTACTACTTCATCTGTTCCTGCAGCTGCTGAATGAGAGGCTGATGGGAGCTGAAGGAACCAAGATGGATGAAGATTTCCTGAGGATGGAGAAGGTAAAACTGTCAGAGCTGCAGTCAGTTTTCATCTGCTTCGAGCTGAGAATGATAGACCTCTTCCTCTCTTTCGTTCTCTCCCTCTTCCTCTCTTTCGTTCTCTTCCTCTCTCAGAGCGTCGCGGTGATCCACTCTTCTGTGGCTGAGCTTCTGTCCAAAACCACAGAGTTCCTGCAGCCAAACCCAGGTACTGTATCACCACAACACGTCTGTCCGTTGCCTTCTTCTGAACGCGATATCTCAGAAACGCCTCGAGGAAATCTCTTCAAATTCAGCACAAACACTCACTCAGACTCAAGGATGAACTGTTTACAGTTTGGTAGCCAAAGGTCAAAGGTCAGGGTCTCTGTGACCTCACAAAATAACTGAAGAATTCAAACACTAATTAACTGCAGCTGGGCTGGTTGGTGGAGGCGATGGGTGTGATATCTCAGGAATTCTTTGAGGGAATTTCTTCAAATTTGGTGCAAACATTCATTTGGACTTAAGAATGACCTGATTAGAATGTGGTGGTCAAAGGTCAAAGGTCACTATGACCTCACATAGTATGTCTTTGGCCTTAACTGACTCACCTACAGTTAAAGAAGCTGTATAACACCACCTGTTGTTCCTGCTGCTGTATCTCCTCTGACGTCCTCCATGAACGTGTTTGTGTGTCCGCAGCGTACAGAGCCAAACTGAGCATGCTCAACACCGTGTCCAGGATTCGAGGACAGGGGAGGTCGACGGGGTACCCGCAGACAGAGGGCATGCTGGGAGAATGTATGCTGCAGTACGGCAAAGAGCTGGGGCCTGCGTCTGAATTTGGTACGATGTCAGTTTCAACGCAAACACACAACTGATCTGTCGTCAGACGTCTGTTAGACCGGTCTGTTTTTACTCTCAGAGCAGCCGGAGTTTCTTTGTAAGACGTGAATAATTTAACCCTGTAAACTGCAGAGCTGCAGGCAGCAGACAGTCAGTGTTACCTGTCACGTCCGGGGGTCAGGAGGTCGACCGTGACCTCCTCTTAGTCCACCATGTTGGTTCAGACCAAAGATTTACTGGGTTTTTACTTGAATAATTCGACTTTATTCGACTTTATTCCACAGTTCAGAGGAAATATTCTACTTTCTACTCCACTACATTTGTTTTGCAGCTTTAGTTACTAGTTGCTCATGAAATGAAGAGTTTACTCAGTGGATAATACAACAAGCTTCTAAAATACACGTTGTTAAAATCGTTTCACACTCAGCAGCTGTAACAGCAACACGACTGCTGAGAGACAGTGGAGCGCACTCTGCTGGACAAACTATGTCACGACACTGTTTTTAAAATTCTAATTCTAAAATTTTACCCCATGAATGTTTTCTGCTTTATATTCTGGGAAAAAAAATCTGTTTTCATTGGTGAATACTGGACAGTACAAACACTGATGTACAGATAAATCAGCCCTGCTCGAGCTCAGACTGAAATGTGGTTCAGACGTTCATGTTCTCATTGATTCTACTCAAATCAAATACAAGTATGATACAGAAAGCAGTTTATTTACAGAGCTGCGCTCAGAATGAATTAATTTCCACTGCGTATTATTCAAGAGAAGGTAGAAGATCAGTTTAAACATTTATCAAAACAGCATCGGCAAAAAATTGTGGAGGAATAATAATATGTCTTATAAATACAAGTATTATATTGATTATATTGATATTTACAAGCATTTATTTATTTTTTATTTTTTTGAGAAATTCAGGTTGTTTCTGGTTATTTTATGAAATTTGTGTTTGATTTTTATTTTGTGTTTGTCAAATGATTTCAAACACGTTTCCCTTTTGTATTAATTTCTATGTTAATTTAATATGATGAGTTATTGTTGTTTGTTGTGGTTTGTGTGTGGTCGTAATGTGTATAAGGTGTGTTTGTGGAAGAACCATCAGGTCAAGTGCAGCGTCATGAGTCTGCTGCTGGTTTTTACCAATAAAACGCAGCAGATTCCTCCTCCTCAAGTTTGATTTAAACCTTTTAGCCTCCTTTGTTCACAGTGGTTCAGTCTGTAGTAACTCAGAATCATATCGTGGCCTCTCTCAGCTGGTTTCAGTGGTCTTTCCTTGCTCCTCCGTTCAGGTGGAGCTCTGGCCGGTGCAGGTGACGCTCTGCAGCAGGTCGCTCAGGCCCGGGACGCTCTGGATGTCAACGTCAAACGCACCTTCATCGACCCCCTGCAGGACCTCCACAACACCGAGCTGAAGGAGATCAGGGTGAGAGGACACACACACGAAGCCATCACTGGTTTCATGTAGAGAAAACAGAGGCAGACTGAGCTGACCTCTGCTGGTTGTTTCCTCAGTATCAGCTGAAGAAGCTGAACGGCCGTCGGCTGGACTTTGACTACAAGAAGAGACGGAAAGGGAAGGTCCCGGCGGAGGAGGTCCGACAGGCCTGGGACAAGTTTATCACCTCCAAGGAGCTGGCAGAGAGGAGCATGTTCATCCTGCTGCAGGACGACGTGAGTTTAACCAACCGGAAGTGTCTCGTTTAATTATCAGGATGAATAATTAACCCTGAGAGCGTCTCCTCCTGCAGGTGGATCGGCTCAGCCGCCTGGCGGCTTTGGTCTCGGCGCTGCTCGACTTCCACCGCAACGCCCACCGCATCCTGCTGGGTCTCCATGGCAACCTGCAGGCCAGGTGAGCCCCTGCCCCCCATAAGCATGAGTCTACACTTGG
Organism: Lates japonicus; assembly: GCA_033238685.1. NCBI lineage: Eukaryota > Metazoa > Chordata > Actinopteri > Centropomidae > Lates > Lates japonicus. Next base: position 72,489 of record BRZM01000435.1, on the reverse strand, counting down.
TGACCATGAATACCCCGAGCAGGTGACAAAAAGTGTAAAAAGCCACCGTTTGCTGTTTCACAGGAACAGAGTTTCACAAAATGTCAAACTGTTCCTTTAAAGCACTGGATAGTTCTGGTGTTATTGAACCTGGAACCCCGCGTGGTGTAAATGATTGATTGAACAACTGCTGTACTTGTCTATATCAAAGTCTGTCCACTGTGTCACTGACAGACTCATGTTGTTAAGTGTCTGACAATATTAAGGATAGGATCCTACAGAGACAGAGCTTTTTATTAAATAGGAAGATCCTTTTTGTTTAACCCGAAACATCGCTATATATCAGTACCAGACTCCATTGACAAAAACAGGAATTTTACTGAGCAGAACACAGGAGCTGCTGGAATACAACTGCCTCCATCTGTTGATTTGTTTGTGTTACTGTGTGGTACTTTTACTTCTTCCATCACCGAAAGTCACACAACAACACAAACAAACTAACAGATGGAGGCAGTGGTATTCCAGCAGCTCCTGTGTTTTGCTCGGTAAAATTCCTGTTTTTGTCAATGGAGTTTGGTATGGACATATAGCAATGTTTCTGGTTAAATAAAAAGGATCTTCCTCTTCAATAAAAAGGACAATTATGATAAAAATCTGAACCTTTGTCAAGTTAGATTACATTGCAGTCACCAGGTGTGTGTATCTGGCCTTTTTTAAACCCCTTGTTTCACATGTGTGTGTGTGTTGTAAACAGGCTGACGGCTGCCAGTAACAAACCAGAGCGACGGTTCAGGCCCAGAAAGATCCGAGTCAGAAGTGAACACAACGGCAGCATCGGATTTTACCACCCACCGTCGCTCACATCTGCAGCCTCCTCAGGTTGTTTTTAGCCTCTGTTATTAATATTATTATTATTCTACTGGAGTTCTATTTATTTAATTATGTCGTTTTTAACTTGTATTTTTTTAACACATCTCTCTGTGACAGGAGAGCAGTTCACAGTGTTACCGTCCAGACCCGGCAGTCCCATCTCCTGCTACGGTAAGAAAACATTTTCATATATATAGGGGGAATTTCCTCAAGGATGCACTGGTTAAAATTTGGCGGTGATTGGACGTTGGTTGTCAAAGGTCAAAGGTCAAAGTCAGTGTGACACTAAGTAACTGCAACTGGACCGGTCAGCAGAGGTATAAAACCACGAGGCGGTGATTCTAGTTGTTTAAAAAATGATGATGAACGGTGAAAAATTCTTGTTTTAATTTCCCACAGACGAAGGAGACATGTTCAAAAGTCTTGTTTTGTTTTTGACCGACCGTCTGAAACCCCGAAATGTAAAAGAAAAGCATCAAGTCTCACATTTGAGAAGCAAGAAACAACAAATATTTGAGTTTTTTGCTTAAAAAATGACAAAAATTATTATTCGATTCAAATTCCTGAGCTCGTTTTTTAACCTTCTGCCTTTACAACCAATAAACAGACAAAATCTCTCTCTCTCTCTCTCCCTCTGCCTCTATGTCTCTCGCCCAGCTGACAGTAAGCTGGTCCTGGATCAGCCCTGCTGCCGGGCGCTGTACTCCTTCCACCCGAACCACGAGGGCGAGCTGGGCTTCATCGAGGGCGACGTCGTCGTCCTCGCCCGTCAGGTCGACGCCAACTGGTACGAGGGCTCGCTGGGCGGCCGATCGGGGCTCTTCCCCGTCAGCTACGTGGATGTGCTGGTGCCTCTGCCGTTACCGTGACGACGGGTGGACGATATGCAACTTTCCAGCTTCTTGTTTGCACTTTTTTTCTCCACAAGCGAATGAGTCTGTTCTAAAGGAAAGGAAGGCCATAGTTTCTACCGTAGAGCACTTTAGTTTCTGATCTCATGTTAAAACACCAGCCACAAGACAGAGGCTCCGTCAGTGAAATACGACATCTGTACACCTCAGAGTGTTTTCCCTTTAAAGACTTTTAGCTACATTTCCTGCACAGAAACAGCAGCTCTTGCCTTTTTCATCACCGCACATTTCTACCAGAGTCCTTAAGACTTAAACACACACACACAATGCAGCCACATCAGCCTGATATCTGCATTTTTCAGAATGATACTGAATAGAGCACCACCTGGGTACGTCTAGTGTAGGGTTTAGTTTCATGATAAGTAGAAATAAGAAGTGCTGTTAAGTAGGTTTAATTTCTGTGTAATGGTAACTGTGTGGTGGGTGGTGTTGTGTATCGTGCATGTACTTAAATCAAAGTAATTGTAACTTGTCTGCACTTTATCTGGAGCTTTACGAGACTCAGGTCAGGAAGACGTTTGTTTGATCTGTACAAAAACTGAAGTGTGAAAAGCCACAGTTTGCTGTTGGTTATGAGCCACGACAGACAGAGAGACAAAGAGGATTTCCCACAATGTCAAACTGTTCCTTTAAAGCACAGTGTGATGGAGAGTGTTAAAATAACTCTGGTATTCTTGAACCTCGACCGGTGCAGTATTGTCCAAGCAACCTTGTACTTGCCAACTTCAAAACAGCCGCTGTAATGTAATCCAATGGGCAGTTCTCCACATCAAAGTCCGTCCACTATAGTTCTTGTTTTTGTCACTGACAGGTTCAGATTGTTATTCTAAGTGTCTGGCTAAGAGTGAGAGAGGATTCCCAGAGATGGGAGCTGTTTAAGAGAATCCCAGTTAGTTTTACCAGAAACGTTATTATATATTGCCAGACTCCGCCGACAAAAGACGACTATTGAGAGACAGGAGCTGCTGGATTGCCCATCTGTTAGTTAGTTTGTAAGCGTCAAAGTGTTCAGATCTTTTACTGAAGTAAACGTACCACTCAGTAACACAAGCACACTAACAGATGGAGGCAGGGATATTCCAGCAGTTCCTGTGCACTGTTCGGTAAAATTCCTGTTTTTGTCAATGGAGTCTGGTACTGATGAAACAGTGATGTTTCTGGTTAAACAAAAATGATCTTAATCTTTAATAAAAAGGTCTGTCTATGTAGGAATCCTATAAAATTACATTTGCAGATTCCACCATTGAGAGGAAACTGTTGTAGTTAATAAAAATACACTGTTATAGATAATAGTTCCACAGCTGTAACTGAACATTAAAAGTAGTATCATTATGAATCTGTATGTCATGCCACAATAAATGGAATCAAATCACAGTTGGAATGTAATTAAATAATAAAGGTGTGTATATGCTACAGAGGAGATATATGCATCAGTAAATAGTAAAGATAATATGAGTTTAACATTGTTTCAGCAATCACCAAAACCTTCAGGTGAAAAATTCTTTTTTGTGTTTTCTTCAGGTGTTAACGGAGGTTCATGCTCTTTGACAAATAATAACTTTAGTGGAAATGAACTGATTTTGCTTTAAAATCTGAGCAGAAAGCAGACGTCATCAGATGGTCTGTTAATCAGATGTTATGAATCTGACTCCAGGAATGTACTGAAGCCTGTTACTCCTCCGTACACAGAGGTATTTGTTATGCATTCAATTGGTGTATTTCTGCAATAATTCCTCTGAGTAATAAAAAGCCTTTGTGTCTGATTTCAGCTTTTCTTCACTGAGTAAAAACTCAAAGTCCAAAACAACAACAGAAACTACATGAACAAAGACAAAAAAAGACAAATGAGCTGAGTTCATACATCAGTGTTTTTTAAACTTGTTTTTAGTTTATATGTATCTTGACATGTGCACTCTCTCAAAGTGTTAATTTAACTCTTCTAAACTGCTCTGAGCGATGGGAAAACAGCTCAAACTGTTTTATAAAATATTATTCAAATTTAAGCATTGTCTGAACTGCAATAATTTGCTGATTAATTGATTGATTGGTCAAAATAAAATAAAAAAGAATCCATGCTGCTTGATAATAGAATAATTCTGCTTCATCGTCAACGTGGTGCAAGTTGCAGCCTCTGAGACGTGAGTAATTTGATGTTTTATTTGTCATTATCCGGCTGCAAACTTCTAAATATCATCCAAGATAATTTTGTATGGTTTTTTATAAAACCACCAATCTCTTAACAGAACTGAGCAACAAAGTATTTCGGCGTGTAAAGTTTTACCAAACAGCAAACTGTATTGAACTGTAATCTATCTATATCTATCTATCTATCGTCGACTCGATTGACCCATTTTCGTTTTCAGCTAGCGCCAGGCAGCGGTGGGCCTTGTTGTTGTAGTTACAGCCTCCCGCTGGCAGGGGTCACATTATCCGCGCGCTGCGTCCGTTCCAAATCTCCGCCTATGGATTTAAACTTCCACCGGAAGTCCGCTTGTCCTCTCTTCTACCAGGCTGATTCAACATGGTGGTAAAGGTTTTCGCAGGCCTACCTACATCGGAACCTAATCCCAGTTGTTTTAGTGATATTTATATTCCCGGTAACGTCCCCTCCACCGAATTGGAGTGTGTTTTTTATCGATCTCGCTGAATTGACGTTAGATGATGAAAACGGAGCGTTTTATTTGTAGTATTGTAGCGGAGGGTTGATGTTAACTGAGGAGGCGGAGTGGATGGATGCCTGGCTGAAATTACAACCGCCGTGTCTCCGCGTGTTTTACTGGCCGAAGTAACGAGCTGGCAGAATATCGTTGCTAAAGTTTCTTTGCCTGTGCACTGCGCTTTGTAAACGGTCATATTCCGTTAAATCTCAGCTCACCGGGCGCTAGTTGTGGAGGCTAAACCGGAGCTAGCTTTCTCTGTGGCTAACGCCCTGCAAGGGAGGCTGGGTGCAAGGTGCTGCTACGACCTGCAGGCGGGAAAGCGGCTGTTGGGGCTTTATGTTTCTCAGCCGAAATGGTGTCTCAGTTAAGTCGAAAACAACAACTGTCTCTGGAAGAAATAAATGTATCTGTGAAGCAGCTGTCTGCATTAGGTGGGAACTGATTATTCAGATTATAGGGAGATCCAGGTCTGATCCTGTGGATTTCAGTGATAATTCATGCATAAATAGTTCATACTATGTATATATAGTTTTATACCTTTATAAATTTGATTACGGTGGTGATCTACCAGGCAGCTAAATGTTGGCAAAGCAATTAATCATGAGTAAAAAACATGGCTGCCTCCTGTCTACATGAAAGTCTGGTGATATTTGGCAATTGCGTGAGGGGTGTCCTCTGCAGGGACGAAAGCCAGGAATCTGTAAGACGGGGTGAAAAAGGCCGCCCGTTACCACGAGAAGCTACCACACCCGCCAGAAGGAACGAATTTCCACACACCAAAGAGGGTGTGAGGAGACCATCATCCCGGCAAGAAGCTCCGCAACAAGATCACGGGTGGACCCCACGATCGCTTGGGCTGAGGACTAGCGGTCCCAAAGAAATCCCAGCCTCCTGTATCAAAAGCAGACTGCGGGTTCTTGGGCCCGCCAGGCTGAGGTACAGGAAGATGAATCGGCGAGCCTTCCCGGCCTCGAAGGACGATCAGTTCCTGTCAGACTCCTGCGCCTGACACCTGAAAAATAAACTACAGAAAATATCGATATGAATATGTTCATGTCTCTGGGCCAAGCTTATGCTCAGGTAGCTTGGGCTGTGATTTGAGTTTTATTTTCAGTGTTGATCTGTTCTGAGACTCTGACCTTAAATTCCTGGGCTGTATTTCTGCTAGTCTCCGTTATCATGAAGAATGATTCTAAACAAAGCAGGAAGCTCAGATTCTGGTTTTAAAGTTTTTTTTCTGCTTAACCTAAGATAACGTGTTTAAAGGCTGGGACGGGTGATGCTTCAAACTCGGGGCCGACTCACAGTTTTTATCACTAAAACATCTTTGAAACATCTTATTTGTGATCTCTGCAGACGGCAAACAACTAATCTGTGTTGGTCTTGTTTTGTTATCGGAGCATGAATCGCTTCTCAGTCTGTTCCATCTCGAATTTGGCAACAAGAGGAAACAGTGAACACTCCTAGTCTCAGAACGTCAGCTTTCTCCTATGTTTATTGCTGTGGATTTGGGATAAACGCTTATAAATAAATGAGTAAATGTTTTCTGCCATTCCAACGGCCGGGTGTGTGTGTGTGTGTGTGTGTGTGTGTGTGTGTTGACGGCAGGTATGTGACACATCTGATGAAGAGGATCCAGAGGGGTCCAGTCAGAGGAATCTCCATCAAACTGCAGGAGGAGGAGAGAGAGAGGAGGGACAACTACGTACCAGAGGTCAGTGAAGGCATCGCCACACTGGTTGTCACAGTGACAGAGCCAGAGGCGGTGTAAGCGTCAGTAAATACTGCCTCCTGACAGAGCTGTTTGTGCTGGCAAACAACCCAGACAACAGAGGTTCATTAAAGTGGACTGCTAACGCACTGCGCCTGGCTCACAGAGACACACCAGAAACATCAGTTGTTAAAGTCTAATATGTAAACACCTCCAGCAATAAATACTTCTGTAAACGCTTTGGTTTTGGGCGACTGAACCAGAGAGACGGTGGTTGTTAGAAGCTGATGTTTGTGGGTGATGGAGCTGAAAAACCCCAAACATCTGGCTCGGTTTCTTTCAAGAACTGATGCTTAAAACAAAGCTCAGAATATCAAGCCCCGTGTTAAACAATGAACAGATGATGAGACGCAGACTGGAGTCCTAATATGTAAAGATGTTCACTGGTGTCAGCAGACGCCGGACACTCCTGTGTGTCCGCTTGATCTGAGAGCTGCTGCTCTGTTCTTTAGGTTGTAAACTATAGCCATAAATCTTGAGCTAAAAGTGGCTCCAGAAGCACTTGACTTTGGTTTTAGCTCTGCATGTTTGATCTTGTTTCCCGCCGCTGCCTCCTGTATCGGTAAAGTGACTGGCGGCGTCCTACCGCCAGGTCATTGATAGTACAGTGAACATCAACCTGCAGCCTTCCTCAGGTTTTAAAGGGGATCACTGTCTTTTGAACCCTGGCGCCTTGTAGATATTTACCATATCACATGTGGAAAAGTTGTTTCTGTCCTGATCTGTATGAAGTCATTTGTTTAATTTAGTAAGAGTCCTCGAAAGCCTGGATGAATTAATGATGTTGATCCACAGCTCTGGTGTTGTTGTTGTTGGTCTGATCTGTTGCGATGAAAGTGAACAGTGGGTTTTGCAGTATGGAATAGGTAGGAGAATTTTCTCTCCAGGATGCTCTGCACTTGGTGAAGTTTCATTTAGTTTCTGTTTTTACTATGACAAACTACAAAACACGTGATACCAGAGGAGAGCTTTGTTTAAAACGAACACTGTATGAAGACAATGTTGAAATTGGTTTTAGTTTTGAACTCACTATTTCACACTCTGGTATCCACGTTGTTTGTGCAAAACAAAGACTTTTGCCTGGCCCTGTTTTGCACCTGAGACGTGTTTTAGTCTTTGATTTTGAAATGATGACAGACGCCACATTCACTTCCTCATTGCTTTTTATCAGTCATGACGATCCCTTCGATTCCCTTTATACTTGCATGTTCACTGGTCGGCCCAAGTAAAGAAACTGCTCTACGTTTCGCTGTTCCTTGCTCGTCGGAAGCAGCCAACTGAGTGTTAACCGCACGTGGGTATGGTAAAGAGGAAGTACAACTGGATGGAGATTATTGTCGATCTAGATTAAACACTTGTTTGGTTGAGGTTGCTTGAGTTTGTATGTATGTAGCCTCTGTAACCTTATTTCAAAGATGACAGACGCTGATACAAACTGCTGGAGAAGGCGACAGCCTGGCCGCTTAATTAGATTATGCTGTGTAGTCTGTATAGTAGTAGCTGATAGAAAGTGAGTCTGTGTTTTGTAGCACAAAGAGTGTGTGAGATGGTTTAATGTCTCTCTGTGTGGCCACTGCAGGTGTCTGCTCTGGACCTGTGAGCTGACTGCTGATCCCGACACTCAAGGAGATGCTGAAGCCAAGAGTGTCTCTGTTAACAGGACTGAAGTAAATTGAAAACACACAAAGAAGTCTAGTGAAACCCAGGTCCGGACCTAGACCAGGTCCAGACCACGCTCATCAACGAGGAAACCTGTGACCTGTGTTAGGTTTATGTTTAAATAAGAGTCTTTATTTAATCTAATAGTAAGCAGGAACCTTTACTGGTCGGTTGGTGAGAAACCGATCCAGAGAAAAAATTAGCTCTGAAAATGGCTTCTACATGTCTTACTGCTCATGTCAGTGCTGGAGCCTGTGTCCAGAACGGCCAATGAAATGATTGATGAAAAGTGCGCTGACCCAAACATCAGGACAAATGAAGTGATGAAACGGAGCTGCTCCGTCTGAGCGCTCGATGATTTTTACTGGACAGAAACTTAGAAATCACTTAAGGCCGAGTGTTAAACTTTATGAAGAGAAGAGATGTTTTTTATAAACTCTTTTGAGGCTGTAAGAGTGAAGAAGACATCAAATACATGTTTAAGACGCCGGTCGCTAACGGTCTGAAAGACAACGTTTAAAAGGTCCCAAACTTTAGAGGAACTCCATCAGCTCACTGTGTTTTTATTGGTACGTCAGCACTTCTCTAACAGGAGCTGGTCGCAGTGTCTTTAGTTTTGTGTGTGTTCATGTTTGTGTCAGAGCGCGAGAAGATTTAATGGGTCTGGATTTCAGTTACTTTCCTGGGAAAGTTCCAGAGCCTAGGATTCACCATCAAACCAGAACTGGTTTTTATGAAGATTTTCACGGTTTATCTATCCTGAGAATGAGAGAGTTAGTGATATAAAGCTTCCAAACCCGAAAAATAAGCAGAGCAAATAAGAGACAAGTTCACAATTCCAGCCTAGACTGTTGATATTAGACTCTGGGTGATCAGAGGAAGAACTGCCTGAGAAACAATGTCGGAGGATCTTTCGCACCCACGGCAGAAAAAGTTCATTAAAATACTGAAAATCCTGAGCTGAGGTTTGGGTTTAAACTCTGCCACTGAGGAGGAGCAGGGACGAGACCATGCACCTGTGTTCCGCATTTATATTTAGTACAACTACATCAAAATAAGCAAGTGAAGATAAAACCTCAAGAATGTTTGTGATAGTTTAAAAGTCAGTCGTGGTTCATTTTGTGAGTTGCCTGTCAATTGGCCCAGGTCCAATACGGTGTGTGGAAAGACACTTTGCTAATGTTTAAAGCTGTGATACTGACAGTAGTGTTACGCCCTTTATAGAGAGAGCAGCTGATGCTGGTTCCAAAGCGTCCTGATTCAGAAGGAAAGAAACGTTATCAGCTTTGACTTATTGATGCGGCTTTAACAGACGCGGAATCTTCATTCCTGCCTTTCCCTTACAACCTGCTCAGGACGCTCTGCTGTGTTTAAAGGTGTCCACAATGCGTTTTCTTTGCTCCTGTATCGAAAGTGATCATGTGTCCTGCCGCCAGGTCATTGATAGCAGGAAGATGAACTCTGCGAGTTTTCCCGTGGTTCGAAGGATTTATCTGTTCCTGTCAGACTTCATGCCTCAGATACTACAGCTTTATCTCCATGTTTGCTTTTTATTCTTCCGGTTTAAGACCTGATTCTAGACCAGTTTCTCTCTGCCCCTGTAGATTCTCGGCAGTCTGTCCAACCTGCAGTCACCCAGCCTGCTCGGCATGAACTTCAAGCAGCCCCGAGGAGTCAGACGCTGTAAAGTGCATCTTCCTAATAAAACTCTGGGACAAAACACTGCTGTGTACCAGGATTGTGATCGCCTTTATTAGATGTTTTCACCTCTAAACTTTCACCCGTTAAATTATCTTCTGTTCTTCAAGAAAAATGTAGATTTTAGAGAAAGATTTAGGAGAATCATATCTGAATAAACGAGAAGAATGAACGGTTCGAATGGCGGCTTGGCTCAAAACAGACTGGGGGATGAGGGTCAGCTCGGATCTGGGTGTTTATTGAACTTGAAGGATAACGCCAGGTTTGGAGCCCAAATAAACTAGAAGATTTAAAAAAACCTTAAAATTAATGTCATATCCGAAACTGTAGCACCCGTTGCCTTCAGTCTTTGCTCTTTATCACTGACTTCTGGCCATATAGAACAAATTGCTGAGAAAAATAAAGGCACCAGTTGGGAGAAAATGTAATAATCTAATTCTTCATGTGTGTATCTAAAATTTCTATCTTCAGCCACTTTAGTCTAACAAAGTAGTAGATTCATATTCATTATTAAAGCCTCTGTGGCAGACTGAAAACTTTCCCTAGAAATGTGCAGTAGCCCCGGGCTTCTGTGTGCACAGTCCACAGGTTTCTTTTGATGGTTCAGGTGTTTTTACTGTGACAGACGCCCCTGCTGCAAAACCACCTGGAAACCGCTTTTGCAGGAAAACAAGCTCTGGGGACTAGTCCCTATGTCCCCTCCCCTGTCCATAATTCATCACGTGGTTCTCCATATTGCGATCCACCCTAAACCAATTATTGTGGAGCGAATGGATAAAATCAGTGCTGATAAAATGGAGATAAAACTAGTTTCAATGAGAATGGCGGTGTTAAACAAACGCATGTAAGGTTCAGGAAAATCAAAATCAAAGAACGGTAGATGTTGTAAGATAAAACCGTTAACATGTCATATTATCTCAAAACTCAGAACAGAATCATAGCTTGTTCTGCTGTTTCATCCTCCACAGCTGTGAGTGCAGCCTGGTGGTGAAGTTCAGATTAGTCCAGCAGGTGAGCCAGCACAGATCTGCTGTGGTTCGTAGGAGGTTAATGCTGCAGTGACTTTGGAAATCCTGTTGTGCACAACACAGGTAAAGTGTAAATGTCCAAACCATGATAAATCAGAAATCTCAGCAGAATGTTCTGTTCATTCTGTTTACAACCTCAAAAAAAAGCAAAACAAAGAGGAGTCGCTGGAAAAGGAAGATAAACACCTTTAATACAACACACACAGGTGGACAAACACTGTCTTCACATAGAGGATTGACTCTACACTAAAGTGTCACTTTTACATCGCTTTAGACTTTCATATATATAGCTGGAAACATACATTTTAAAACAATTTTGCCAGGTTTTATTTGAAACTGATTGGCCTATACACTTGAGTGTAAGTATTATAGAAAGCTCCCTCGGGGCAGTCGACATCTTCCCATCCGAGATCCTTTTCTGATTTGTGCAGTGCTCCCCAGGTCACACCTGAGAACGAGCAACACAGTTACACACAATTGCTACATTTCTAATTGCTGGCATTGAACATCGCCCATGTTCCCCAAGTTTCCTTTACTGCGGTCATTCTGAGGCGAGGAGTCACTGAGTTTGCAGCATGAGAAAATCAAGGTGTGGATTGTCGTTCTGTAGATTTAGAGTAGAATCCCTGAATACAGGATTTTACTTGTAACGAAAGTACATCTGGCAGGAAGTATTTACTGGAATTCAAATCAAACACGCTACTTATTCAAATTTAACTCAGTCTTTGAACTTTGTTGGTTTGTGGTCAAAACGGCTACCTTGTGTCAAAGAGACGCTACAGCGGCGCCCTGAACTTTGTTTATTTAAAAATATTAAAGACTTTATACTGTCTGTTCAGTTTATTAGGTACACTTTCTACAGTTTAATGAATCAGCAGTTGAGGAGCTTCACTGTCATGATACACTGTCACAGGTAAACTAGCATTTTAATGAATCCATTAATCAGGCTGATATCTGTATATTCTGAGAGTGCAGATAAAATGTAACCTCTTTATTTGTATGTAATATATCATTCGATGGATTAGGATGTGGGATATATTTTAATTGAAAATAATTAGAAAAGTGCAGATCACGAAGCAAAATCTAAGATACCAGACACTTTAAAAAAAAAAAAAATAATTCTGAAATATTTCTGTGTGTTGACGTTAACGATATAATGCGCTAAATGTTCACTGACAAATGAGGTGTTCTGCAGTAATATTGTTTAATTATTTGTTATTTATTTATATAAGTTGACAAATGAAATGGGATGCTGCTGAGTTTAGTTTTATCAGATGAAAATGAAAAAAGCAAAAAGTAAAGATGTCATGATGTAACAGCCCAATGACAGAACACAGAATTTAATTTTACACCTCTGACATAATACTTATCGTTTTAAAATATATTTATTTAAAAAGATAAATGAGTACAAATGATTTTAAAATATCTATAAAATTAACACAAACTTGTGATAGTTTATCAGCAGGCTACAGAAAAGTTTGCATATCTTAATGCTATTTCAGTTTTCCGTAAACAAAGGCTTAAGTAAAATCAGCTTAATCCACTTTAACTTCTTGTTAAACTGATGGTGAAAGATTTCAATTTATTCTTTGTTTTATCCATGTGACTCACAGAGGGAATTCCGTCCATATTTCTTCTCCCCAGGGATGATCTCTGGCTCTTGCAGCTTCCCAGCACTTCATGCAGAGCCAGCTGCAAACAACAAGTAGTAGACGAAATAGCGAAAACATGAGCACGCTGACATGAAGCACGCGTGGCATGAAGGTTAAATGTTTATAAGGAGGATATGTCAAAATATTCGGTATTTTCTAACAATGTTTCTCATCAAGGATTAACCAAACTTTTTCATCATTTTTACTCTGACACAGCTTCCTAGTCAGTTTCATTAACATCTAACATTTTCATCAAATATTTTATCAAATACACCAGTGTCCAGCGAGAGTGTTACCAATAAAACAATAGCTATTGCAACTTCCACCTAGGAGGATGAAGCCTGGGAGGCCTTTATTCATTTATCTACCGTTTGCTATTAAATATTACACACATGGAAAGCAATCATACATTCATCTAGATATGTACACACTTCTAGTTAATTTCAGGTATTTTTTTCCACTGCTGCCCTGTACTACACTTCAGAAGAAAATATTGAACTTGACGGTATTCCATTTATATTTTTAATAA
>BRZM01000435.1:0-14296 GCA_033238685.1 Lates japonicus | reverse complement strand
ATTTTAAATGTATCTCAAATAGCGAACATTCATGTATTGTATTGTGTGTAACATTGTTTCGGACCATGCTAGCGGTTAAGAGGGCTGTAGTATGGAAAAGCGGCACAGCTTTTTCTCGGTAATTGATATTGAAACCATTAGGTGTAGGAGCAGGTAGTGCACAGTGGTTTCACAGCGCTGAAAAACACTGAACAGAAAAATGACTTTAACTGGGAGGTAAAGGCTGAAAAGCTGTAAAGCTGCACAGTTGGAGGGAGGATCTATAGTCCTGCAGTTCTTTGATTAGAACAGAATAGAAACATCCTGTAGATGACAAGTGGACATTAATTCTGATGATGCTACCGTATTTTCTGTCCATTCAGAGCTGACCTCCCTCGCCCGAGCAGCTCATCACTACAATCCAACAGCATCATCAAACAAAATGTCCATCAGCAGAGTTGGGGGTTTGTCAGTTTAATGGTGTGACTCAGCGCTCCCCACAAAAACACAGCTAGACGTCGGCCTCAGAGGGAATGACTGCTCCGGAGGAAGAACCGTGGTTTTATTGTGTTCTGTGTTTTTTTCTTTTCTTTTTTTTCTCTCCCCAAAAACACAAACACAATCTACGTTGGGTAATGTTGTTTCCAAACACGGTCGTGGTCAGTTTGCCCTGCAGTGGCAGCGGCGGCGTGTTGTGGGCTTTTCTAATCGAGCCTCCGTGGATCCGACAGGAAGCCGCGGTCAAGGGCGTTTGATTCTGTTAATTGCTTCTCGGGGAGGGCAGACGTGGGCGGTGTGCAGAAACCAGAGGTGGAGGCTCAGAGAATGAAGAAAAGCCTTGTTTCTCAATTAAACGCCTGCTTGTTGTGTTGTACAGCAGCACAAACACATGGTGTTAAGTTTCAAAGCAGCCACCTTGAAAATGACTTTGACTGAAATTTGTATTTTTCTTTAATTCACTTCATCACTGACGTCTTGTATCTCAGTTTGTGGATTCCTACAGAGACAGACCTTTTTATGAACCAGAAATATCACGATATACCACTACCAGACTCCTTTGACAAAAACAGGAATTTTACTGAGCAGAACACAGGAGCAGCTGGAATCGATCAGTTAGTTTGTTTGTGTTATTGTGTGGTACTTTTACTTAAATAAAGGATCTGAATACTTCTTCCACCACTGAAAGTCACACAGTAATACAAACAAACTACCAGACCAAGGCAGTGGGATTCAACATTCCATGTTCGGTGAAATTGAAATTTGGAGGCCCCAATAGATCTGGTACAAACTATGTAACCCAGTTGGATTACCAGTTTACGGTGGTTGGGTGCACCATTCTTGATCAATACCACTGATTCCAAAGATTTTGTCCCTATCCGCTCATCACATAAACATGAAATAAAGTCCAGGTTCAAAATATCAGGATTATCTTTAAAGTAAAGACGATTGTCGATTCCCAAACTCTGAAACAACCTCCTGTCCCCTTTAATCTCTACAAATGTATAATATCCTGGGGTTTTTAACCACGCTGCTTCCAGCTCAAATGAAGCCAAGGCAGTGTTTTATAGCTGCATTGTTTCCTACACATTTCCACCAATGGTTCATCGTCTCAGGTGGTATAGGCTGTACAGGATCCTGACAGGAATCTAAATTATACATCTGCCTTGTTGAAACAGGAAGGAGTTTAACCGCACGTATTTTTCTCCAACTGCCAATCGTCGGGAAATAAAAACAACATCTCCAGCTTTTTACTAAGTTTATACCGGCAATTCATTAAACAGACCTTTCATTTTTGTCTCATTTTCCTGCCTCTAACAAGCAATAAGCATTTAATTTCCCCCTAGACACGCCTGTGGGCGGCAGTAGTGCATTGTTTCCTCCTGAGACCCCGGCTGCCCACAGTCCATCTCGGCCGGGCTTATTGCTGATTTACAATTGCATTATTTTATCAATATAACTTACATAGCGATGTAGCCGGCCTGGACTCCTGCCAGGAATCTGCAGGAAGCCAAGCAAAACTTGAGTTTCATTTCGTGTGTGTGGGAGCTGGAGGGATCAACGCACAGAGCAAGTGGAGCAGTGGAGCAAAAATCCAGCTATTTTGTAGAAATATTAACAACGTTGATTTGTTTGTTCAGAGCAACAAACAAAAGCTCATGTTCATGTTTTGTTTACAAGTGACTTTTATGGTCTCATGGGTGATGACTGTCCTCTCTGTCCTAATCTTACCAAAGTTGTTATAGGTGGAAACTTGGATGAACCGATAGTTTCTGGCTATACTCCAGGGGTGCCAGCTAATTCTAATAAAATTTCACACAAATGTCTCTGAAGTAATGACATTTTTTAGATCCAAAATGACAAAACGCTTCACTGAGACACCATAATACAATCCTGCAGGGATGATGTCTTTCTGCAGTCAAACCTGAAGTTACCTATCACCCTCAAAAAAGCCAATAGGATTTTAATGGGTTTTGGATTATTCAGAAAATAAACTGACTTCTTCAAGTTTCTGATCCTTACAAATTTGATTCATCAGATAATCTTCACAGATGAACACCAAGACTCTAAAGGAAGCATTTGTTTATTATCCAACTGACTGGTTTTACTTACGTTAAAAATTAATCCCTTTTATATTAATAATAATAATTTTTTTTTTAAAAAGCTTTATTTGTGAATAGAACTTTAATCAATTCTTTCATTGAACAACAACAAAAAGCATGTTGAGCTATTAGCACCATCAAGCTAACCTCTTCAATCCTGATTTAGCAGCTAGCTAGCCACTGTATAAACACATGTAGATGTATTGGTTGGTGGTTAAACTTAAATATCACAGATCAAATATATTGAGCCCAGTAATATGATCTGGATGTATTTGACTGGATGTAGTCTGTGGGCTCAGATGCAGTAGTGTTGCATCCAATTTATTCCAAATTATTTCCCATTAATTCCCATGGAAACTTTCCAACTTTCCAGGAATTTTGCAACCCTAATCAGTGCACATTGATTATTTTGTTATATTTTCAACAGTATTTGTAGGTTCCAGCTTCTTTAATGTGATGATTAGAAAATCTTCTCTATTTCATTTCATTATAAACGACCATTTAATACTTCATAACCTTTATTTCCTGCCTGTTCTGTCTCCTGATGTGGACACACACACACACACACACACACACACACACACACACACACACACACACCTATTTGAATGGGGGCTGGTGATACTCTTTCATTTGATTTCTCTTTCTCTGCTGCTCTGATTGATTTCACCAGTCTACTCTATCTTTGAGTCTCTCTCTCTCTCTCTTTACATCCATCCATCTTTCTCATATCCTAAAGGTTTTCTTTTCTTTTTTCTCCTCTAAATGTTATTTCTCTCTCACTCTCTCACCTCTCATCTCTACAGTTTCTCTGCGTGATATGAAGAATTGATTATTAGTCTCATTGAGCTTTGAATTTAACCACTTTGCTGCTGATTGTGGTCGTTTTCCGTCATTTTAACTTCATTAGAGATATTGTCTGTGTCTATTCTCCCTGTCCTGCTGCTCGGAAGTGATATTGTTTTATTGTCTCTCTCTTTCTGGCAGGGGCGGGTCACCAACACACCGTCAGGAACTAGTCCAGGCGGCGAGGAAAACCGGTAGCGTTGAAGGCTGCTTCAGAGCTGCTGGGCAGGCGGCCCTGTAGCAACATGAACAACGCCGTCCGACCCGTCTTAGTGTGAGTACACAAGCGTTAAGGCGACTATGACGCACATTCCTGAACTGCAGGGGGTTTAAATGAGTTGCTGGCTAATGGTGCTTGTCCACGAGCTCTGTTTGACCTGTATTAACACATATTGATGGAGGGCTAATTTAAAGCAACAGTGTGTTGGTTTAGTGACATGTAGTGGTGAGAACATGGAGTGCAACCACTGAATTCTCGTGGCTCTGCTGCTGATGACAGGAGCTAACCTGAGTCCTCTCCTGCAAGTTTGTTGATCATTATTGATTATATTATACAACCAAACCAACCCGCATGATTACCCTCAGGATAAAACTATATTTAGACACTGTGTGATAAGTTGTTAATCTGGCAAAACTGTAGGTAATAGCTGTAACAAGCTGCGACGAGCTGCGGTGTCAGCGTAAAAACATGAAAGGCCTCTATACAGAGCCACTGTTTGAGTTCAGTTGTCTCTAAATACTCTGAAACATGGTGGACTCCATAGAGGACCTGCTCCTGTGTGTAGATATACGATGGGGCCAAAAGTTTGTGGATAAAGTACATAACTGAAATCATATGCAGGATTTTGACAACTGTTCTTTTCCATGATCTTTTCGACCCCTCAACTACTCATTCTAGGTGAACAAAAGACACAACTCTGATTAGTTTTAGGTGATTCCACATAATAAAACATGTTTTTTAGATATATTATATTCCATTTTGACAATAGATGTCGTTTTGGATTTCAAATCTTTTGTTTTCAGATAATCAGAGAAGGCAGAGTTGTATCAAACACAACCTTTGCTGCATTGGTTTTAAATCGAGGCAGCAAAAGATCCACCGTCTCCTTCTCACTGTGAAACTCTGGGGTTCAGATTCATAACCTGCTTTATTACATGTTGGAGTCATGACACAGGCGGCAGGAGAGGTGTCAGGACAGCAAATAAACCATGTTTGGTCACACACACACACACACACACACACACACATATATATAAACACACTTCAGACAGACACACAGTATGCACAGACACACCTCTTCCCAGCACAGAGAATTAAATAGGCTCTCTTATCCGCAGGCGGCTGCCGTGTGGCCTTGACACACTATCGCCACCCGGTGACCGTGTCACCCCTCTGGGATTTTAAATATCTCGTCTACGCCCCGTCGGCTTCTCGCTGCCTCCTCGTCACTCCACGGTTCACATAAATTGGACAATTACCGAGCGTGACCCAAGGCCGCTGAGATTTTCTTCCCCCCCGTCACAGTTTGTTTCTACTCTGCTGAGCCGCTCTGAGTGCAGGCTTCACTTGGTCCTTTTGTCCTCAGCAGCTTCAGGAGGAAAAGCTCATTTAGACATTAAATTAGTGTGTTTTTGTATTCTGTGTATTTTGTGTAGCCCAGGGCAGTGATGTCAGCTGATTTAGTTAGGAAGCTGGTCGACAGTTTGGTCCAGACTTCAGGGTCCAGGGTCTTCAGATTATAAAGTCTAATGTTAGGATTTACCTCCAGATACTATCTGTTAGCATGCTAACATCTCTTCCTCCAACATTTAGTGATCTAAAAGTTTTAGAAAATGAAAAAAGTACATATTCTTTCCACATTACCAGGTGTCTTAACATTAACAAAACAACTAAGAATGCTAGCAGGCTAACATGGTAAACGTTCCTGGCGTCCTGACATTTTATGTTAGATATTAACATATATACATCTACATTATAATTATACATCTGCTGTGGGTTATGGATCAGATTAACACGATGCTGGACTTGGAGTAAACCATGATTGCTGGTTTTATAGTGATGATTTTGTGTTTATTTAGAGATTTATAGGTTGTTTTTCTATGAGCTGTTAACTAGAGATGCTTCTTCCTTAACCCCTTGGTTTGGAGACCTACAGAATTTAATACCTACATCCTGTAATTACTGTTTGTGGCTGCAGAGGTCAGTTTACTGCTGCTCAGCAAAGTACATGATGTGTATCTATCTAAACGCTACAGGTATATTAATATTTCTCGACTCTATGTTGTAGATAGCTGCTGTAATAAAGTTGAGTAAAATGGACGTACAAATATCCACCCTTCCATCTCTGCTCCTTATATTTAGCGACTGAGTAAAATTGTGATTGTGGTTCAATTAATTATCATCCCACTCCGGCAGCAGTAACGCTTTTCCAGTGTGAAGAGGCGGAGGATGGTGCTGCTGCCGCCAGGGCCATTTGAGTTGAGAATCATTACCAGTGTGAACATCATGTGGGCTCCAGGGCCTTTCCTGTTAACTGGAAAATATTGGACTCATTCTCTTCCCGCCTGTAATGCTATGTGCACTCCTTATAGACATGAACACACATGGTCAGTGTTGAGTATGACCAAACCCTGATGAAAACTAGCGCAACAATAACTTGATTTGTTACCTTTCAAAACACAGCTTGACTGTCCTGTTGTCAGGTCTGCTCAGTCAGACAGAACTAGTGCAACAACCTTGAAAAAGAAGTATCTCAGTACAAAATGTTTTATAGACAGTAGATCTATCACCTTTAACTCTAGCTGACCTTTAACTATCGATTAAATGTCTCTTTACTGAAATATCGTCATAAATTGTTTCACACATTCATCCTCAGGATTAATTGTAATGATTTTGATGATCTTAACTCCTCCCCTCAGCATCATCATCAAATTGAAATGTTAATTTGTCTTGTTTTATGACCAAACACCTGCAACTAATAGCATTCTCCATTAAATTCAGTTGTGATTGTATTTCAAGTCTGTCCTATTCTTGTGAATCTGTAACACCTTGTAGAATTTCATAACATTTGGCAAACATTGACTTGGACTCAAAGATGACGATTAGACTTTAGTGGTCAAAGGTCACTGTGACCTTACAAAACACATTTTGGCCTTAACTCAAGAATTCCTTGATGATGCTTTATAAAACTGGTTGGATTTGAAGTATAATTGGCTGACTACTTTCTTACTGTTTCAAATTTACGTCTGATTACTTTTATAACGATTATAACCATAATCTTAAACTGGATGAATGATTTTTGTCATCAAATGATCTGGATATTCAGTAATCAAAGAAACAAGCTCTTGACCGCTCTTGGCACGCTCTTGGCGTCCTGTGTCTGCCAAATAGCTTCAGAAGGAAACATTGATTTTAAGTGAAACTGTTTTATTCCGAGTGTTTTTTACTGAAATTTAATGAATTGGTCTGTTTGATTTGGAGAAGGAGACCTGTAATGGAGTTGTTTAACAATGCAAAGAATAACTCTTGATGTCCTCGTGTCTAAAATTACCACCTGTGCACAGAAATTTCCAAAATCTAGCAAAACAACAGGTACATATAAATGGTAAATGCTGTTTACAATAATGCATTTTAAAATTCAAGGTCCAGATAAACCAATGTCTGTTTTTCCTCCAGTCTCTAATCGATTTGTACCTTTCCATCCAACTAAAGAGGATATGCATTACATCACACTGTACATTTAAGGCTCTGGGCTCTTGACACTCGGTAAACAGGATTTACATCGAGTGAAACAGTAGAACAAGCCTCAGCTCTACATCACTTACAAACAATCAATATGGGGGCGCCTGAAGGTCTGAGCTGTAATGGGCTGATGATTTTACCCAACGTCCGTCACAACAGGTAACTGGCGTCCAGAGAGAGAGGAGGCGAAATTAAAGCAGACAGAGAGAAGTGAAAGGCTTTGTGTTTATGTGTTTCGTTCATAAGAACTTAAATAACCAACAGTCAGAAAGTGTTGGTGTCAGGTAAATGTAAATTAATGGTAGCGGATGAACAAACTACACATAATTCACAGCCAGAATCGGTAGAGTCCCAGGTATTTAACCTCTTAGAATTGGTCCTGAGTCGCTGGCCCACCCTGTCATCATGTAGTCATTTATATATTGGATCTCTGCGATGGACTGGTAGTCTGTCAGGATTCTTACCTCTTGCCCATTGTAGGCTGTATTAGGCTCAGCCCCTGCAACCCTTAAGGATAGGCGGTGTAGATAATGGATGTAGACCCGAATGAATGAATGTGAACACCACAAATTTATAGCACCAGTTTATTTAAGCCTTAGGTTCTCTCCAGAGTTGTATCCTGGTAACCTTTCAAGTTCGAGTTAAGCATTTAGCTGTAAACACCTAAAAACCATCAGAACAAGTTTAAAAACAACAACTAAATATCTTTGGCATTTCTAAGTTCCCATAATGAATGAAAGGACTGTTCTCTGTGGTCAGAGGTCGCCCTGATCTTATTGAAGATTTTAGCATTGAGATTGTCAGCGGACAGATAAGGATATCAGGTTTGTATGAAGAGGCAGATAAGTAAAACTGGTGATTTCCTGCTAAGTCTAATTCTGCCCTTACCAGTCTTATATAGAGACTAAACCAGCGATCAGTGCCTTTCACTCATGTACTCGTCCATTCTTGTTTGTTGTTCCAGCCCGGTTGTTAGACTGATGCAGCAGTGGTTATCCCCCTAACTATGATTATTTCTTGGTGGCTGTTTTAATTGATGATAATTTAGTCTTGCTGTCCTGTTGTCTGTGATTTCTGTCGCTAATTAATTCTCGAAGAGCTTTCCAGAAACCAGGACAGTTGATTGATGGAGAAAACTGCAGCGACTTCTTTTAGAATTTGACAACATTTAAGCTACCATTGGACAGTTGTTTTATTTGTGTTCTGTGGATATAGTCTTCCTGACAGGGTTTTAACTGCTGCTCTGTTTTAACTTGTCGGAATGACAGGTTCTAAATAAGTTGAGAGTTGTAACAACAGTAACCCTGCTGCTCGCAAATTCAATTATACGAGCCCTCTTAATGCCGCTTCGTGTAATTAATTATAATATTACAACGACTGCTTGACATCATAAAGGGCCTTCTCAAGAGCAAGCTGCATTTAATCTTTATTTTTCCCCCTCTGCTCTCATTTGGTGATTTGTTTCATTGGTTTCTTACGCACTCGAGCTTTTCCCAGTTAATTTGTTCAAAAGCCGTTTATCATTCTTCATTAGTCGTTCTTTGAGTTTTCCTTGGTTCAACAGGTAATGCCAATGACCAAGCCACCGCCGCCTGTTAGTTTAAAAAGACAAAAATATGTCCACGTGTATGGGTAAGATGTGGGATTTTTCCAGGTACTCATTTGGAGATTATACCATCCTTTAAGGATGACTCCAGGAACGGGCGTTTGTCCACGTCAATAGAGATCCACTAAAGTTCTTGTTTTTGCTGCTGACAGCCTCTGATTGTTATTATAAGTATCTGACAACATCATGGATAGGATTCCTACAGAGCCTTTCAGTTTAACCAGGAACATCACTATATATCACTACCAGACTCCATTGACAAAAACAGGGATTTTACCGAGCAGAACACAGGAGCTGCAGCCTCAGTCTGTTAGTTTGTTTGTGTTACTGTGTGGTACTTTTACTTAAACAAAAGGATATGAATACTTCTTCCACCACTGAAAGTCACACAGTAACACAAACTTACTAACAGATGGAGGCAGTGGTATTCCAGCAGCTTCTGTGTTCTGCTCGGTAAAATTCCTGTTTTTGTTAAAAAAGATTGTCTATTTCTCACATTAGGTGAATTTGTCGGCTTTTTGCAGTCATGTTAGATTAACTTGGGGAATGTGCGTTAGACACTAGTCTGTATTTTTTAATGTGTTTTAGTCAAAATAATTCATCAGATTGATTATGAAACTGTAAGATTAGATGATGTGTGCTGCTGCACTGTTATTCAGGTCTGTTTCCACAGTCTGAGACAATCCCACAATCCTTTGTTTCAACCGGCAACACCTCCCGTCTTCTCTGTTGACACTTTGTCAGCGCTCATCCGAGGTCTGACACCTGACACGGAACACAGAAACACACACAAACACACACAGGCCTGCCCTCAGCCTCCAATAACCAGTGTTAAAGACTGCAGTCATACCGAGTGTGTCATCCTCACGCTGCCAGTCTGTTGTTGCAAATGAGTGTGAGTGTGTTTAGGCTGCATCTTCAGTGTTACCTCCAGCTCTAAGCACAGAGTCGTTGGCATCATGCGCCCCCTGCAGGCCAGGCAGCGCCACATCAGCTGCTCCACTGACAGAAAAACCCTGCTAGAACGTTTCTTTATTTCTTTTTTGGGGGGGGGGGGGGGAATTGAGTGTGACAAAGTGTTGGAGCGAGACCCGGTGGACAGAGTAAACCAAAGAGCTGATGTGCCTGAAAGTGTGTGTGGCAGAAAATGAAGACCTGATGGAAGGGATTCAGAAAAATGACACCAGGTTTTCATGACTCAAAGGTCATGTTTTATTCAGCTCATCATTTTATTTTCCAATATAGGCTGCTAAATATTTCACTGTGCATGGTAATAAATACGTGCTCTATATTCTAGTGAATACAGCAGTTAGTCATGCTTCCCCTGGGCAGTGTGAATGGTGGGACAAACCCTCTGTATCTGAGGAGGGAGTTTGGGGGTTTAAATCCTGCAGACTTGGCTGATTGTTGTGTTTTCTGGACTTAGTTTGTAATAACAAGAAAAAGAAGATTTACTTTTACAAAGACTCTTCTTCTCTTGCTTCTTCTGCTTGTTTATTCCAACTTGGTTCTTTTTTTGGGTTGTTTTTGGAGCAGCACTAGGCGACAGTGGAGAGGAAAAACTTCCTTTAAGAGGCAGAAACCTCGAGTCAGACGTCTCAAATAAGGTCTGTGGTTTCAACACAAGCTAAAAACCTGGAAGTTAGCATGTTATCACAATCGTCAATCTCTGTGATTTATTGCGTTGTAATCAGAAGAAATGCATCATTTAATCTAAAAAATGGGAACACGTGATACTTTAAAAGTGGAATTTCAGCCAGCAAAACAGTGCAGTAACAAGCTAACAAAGATACGTTACCATGTTAGCATGTTAGCACTTCCTGTTCCCTCGTCCCAAAGTCGATGTGTTTTTGGTTAAATGTCTGAAATAAGGTCTGTGGTTTTAACACAAGCTCAAGACATTTTCAGGTTTTATTCTCTGACATAAAATCGGTCAGTAAATCCCCCACTCCTGATGTTTGAAGCTTTTATGTGTCTTAAAAAAGGCGGCTGCTAACAAGTGTCTAAATGAGACTACAGAGGTTGTTGGGAAAGAAAGGCTTTTGTAGAAGAGGTCAGAGCTAAATGAAATGACATGTTGGGTTGATGTTGAGTCGTGCCATCTTCATTATGTTCCCATATCTTCAGACAAAATGCGCTCCTCATCCTCTACATGGTCGTCTTTTGAAAGGTTACAGACACTCTTATCTGAGTCTGAAGTTACAAATGATGCTTTTCCAATTTAAACTCCTGTTAACAACTCATTATACAACTGAGTTTTTGACCACAACATATACTGTTGCAGGGACATAGGTTGTCGTTTTTCGACTGAAGAATTTCCAGGTGCAGTGAAACCCAGTGGGGCCTCCAACACAGAAATGAAGTGTAATGTATGCAGTTAGTGTGAGGTGCGAACGCTGTGGTGAAACACTCAGTGACTGGTTAATATATTCATGACTTATTACGGCGTCACACAGGAATCTGAGAGTACGACAGCGGCAGAACTGAACACTTTGATCGGTGCCGTCCAGTCTTCAGCTTTCCTCTCTGTTAAACAGTCGCCATGTTTCATGTCTGTGGGTGAAACCAGTTCTCCTCCTGCAGAGCTCCTGCAGGGAAGAGAAGGAGGAGGAGGAGGAGGAGGAGGAAGGGAGAGCGTCTTCAGACTATAAATAGCAGGGATTGGGGTTAACAGGGGGGAGGAGGGTTTTGGGGGTTTGGATTGACGTCATTTTGGTGAACTGTTCTCATACAACCAGCTTCCAATCCTCTTTATCGCTGTCCTCTGCTTTTTCCTTTCTCTCCCCCTTGTTGCTGCCTCTTTCTTCCTCTCTCCTCTCTTCCATTCTGTCTCCAACACTAATTTTATGTTTGTATCAATCTCAACAGACTTGTTTAAAATGGCTGCTCTGACAGTGTTTAAACTGAGTCATCGTCGAATGGTTCATCTCTTTGTTAGGGCTGAGTATCAGTGTAAGATTTTCAGTAGGAGAGCTATAAAATACTTTGGCTGAGATACTGAAACTGTACTTTATTCACTGCCTTATTTAGAGTGCCCCACAGGAAACTGGTAAATTTACTATTTTATCTCTTTTGGACGGATTAAGCTGAGCTGATTTTTGATACGTAAAAGTCGATTTAATAGGCGACATTTTTCAAAAATGGTTGTTTTTAGCCGCCGAGTTGCAGCTCCAAACGATGTGAAGCCTCCTCAGTTCAAACAGAGGGATCAGCCCTGGTTTAATCAACCCATCGGGTCAATGGAGAAACCTTTGTGTGAGGAACAATCCTGTAGAAACATCAATGAGCAGTTGACCGCTCTTCTTCCACAGAGAAGAGAAACCGCAGAGGTCGACGTCAGTGTCCGGTCGGAGGTCGTTGGAGGTGGTTTAATATTGCAGACATGAAGGGAAGTGTTTGTGGTTTTGTGTGGATGAAAGGTGTCCAGCTGCTCTGTGTCAGAGATATAGCTATGGATGTTTGAGATATTCTTCATGACCTCCCAGGTTTCAGTTCAGCTCTTGGAGGTCTTAAGTGTTTGAAGAAAAGCAACGACCTTCAAGTCCTGGAAGAAAAGAACAGAAAGCATCCATTCAAATCTGAATTTATTCTGTGCAGCTATGAACCGTCAGGTTTTATCGCGTTCTTAAAGCTCATATGGAATTTACCACCATTGTTGAGTGGTTACAAAAATAACTCACTCACTGATAATTCTCACTTTCAGTGGTGGAAGAGTTTTTCAGATCCTCTACATAAGTAAAAGTACCACACATGAATAGGATTCCTCTACAGAGACAGACCAGTTTATTGAAGAGTAAAATCCCTTTTGTTTAACCAGAGACGTCGCCAGATCAGCACCAGACTCCATTGACAAAAACAAGAATTTTACTTAGCAGAACATGGGAGTTGCAGCCTCATTCTTTTAGTTTGTTTGTGTTATTGTGTGGTACTTTTACTTAAATAAAGGATCTGAACAGTTCTTCCACCATTGAAAGTCACACAACAACACAAATTACCTAACCAACAGATGCAGCAGCTCCTGTGTTCTACTCGGTAAGATTCCCGTTTTTGTCAATGGAGTCTGGTAGCGATATATATGGTAATGTTTTTGGATAAACTAAAAGGATCTTAATCTTTAATAAAAAGCAACATTAGGTTTCAAATTGTGAAAATACTGGTGATGAGTGACTGATCTTTTATTAAAAATGGTTTTTGTCATACAAAAGACTCCTTTGGGCTCCAACATCTTTAACATAAAACCTTTAAACTCTTAAAATGTCCTTTTAAAAACACTTGAATACTGAATATCAGAGAGTAGGCCTAATGGATTATCCTTGTAAACACTTGAAGGTCATGTGACATATAAACTACTGAGTGGAGAAAATACAAAACAACCTTGTGTGGAGGCTTATCTATTTGCAGTGGTTGTCCAAACACAATCTGTCCTGTCCAACACTGGAAGATACAGATACAAACATCATCTGATAAAGAGAAAATCATCTGCACTCTGCACCGTATCTCCTCTCAGCTCCCCTTATGTTCTCTTATCCTGAACTGGAAAACAATCCCTTTACTTTTCTGCTCAGGAGCTGAAGCTCAAACTACAGTTTTTTGTTGTTGTTTTTTTGTCCTTGTGAGTCACTGCAGACAAGAGCATTAGATGAGTCACTATAATATGAAATCACCAGAAACTTCCTCACTGTTATTCGTCATCGTGAATGTGTTTTTTAAGATGTTTTCCCATCTGAAAATATCGATGTTTTTGAAGAGACGTTAACAGATGCTGAGGCTGCTCTGCTTTATTGGCTGTTTCGTTATTGAACCACTTTAAAATCTCAATATGCTGGTGAGGCTCTGAAGTCAGAGATGCTGTAAGCAGGTGGGTGAATAAGTCAACCTCCTGCCTGTGTGTGTGTGTGAAGACATAAATAGCAGATGTATGTTATAGATGAGTTTACCTTGAGGCTGCAGGTCTACTCCCACAGAGACGAATAAATCTGTCGTCCTCCATCTGCCACTCAGCACTCGTCTTGCTCGTCTCCTTCAACACCCACACGATATTTTATAAAAACTTTGACCTCATGTGTATCAGCTCAGAGTTCAACTGTAAATACATGGGCGTACCTTTCACCTTTCTGCCCTTTTCCTGTGATCGAGTTTTTCTGCATTTTTATGCTTTTTGTGTAGCTGATCCTCCTCTGCATTATCTAATTATATCTCTTTATATTTAACTGTGAGTCTGCAGGCAGCTTTTAATTTAGTTAAACAGTTGATCTGCATGATTATGGCTCAATATTTAGCAGCGCAAAGCGCAACATGAGCATCTTTGCTAGTTTTTAGACAAAAGCAGTTGTCATTTTCCCATCCAGTGCCCACGTTTTTTAAAAAGCAAATGCACTTGTGTCCATCTGAGTGGCGTTGTTGGTCTTAAAATGAGGTGTGGTCAGTAGAATTGTTGGAGCATTGCTGTCTCGAGGCAATGAAAAGCAGTCGCAATATTGATCAACATTGCACTAATTCATTGTCAAAGAGTGATGAAAAAAC